>CM021104.1:40321668-40549476 GCA_007115665.2 Sequoiadendron giganteum | reverse complement strand
TGATGGATGGATGATAAATTTTCTACAACTTGATTCGCTTTTATACCATCTTCAACCTTAAAAACATTCACCAAGGTCGCCTATACAATTTCAAATTACAAATTCAAACTAGGTCAGCTACTCAACATTCCCGCGGTGGATAAGAATGTGAGAGGACCAATTACATATTTAATTTAGGACCCAAACAACATCTTGGATCACTCACATGCTTTCTCAAATCAATGCAAAAGCTTAATGTAATGTGTAAACACCAGGTCAACCAAACCTAATGAAAACTCCAATGATCTTTGAAGTACACACATCTCTATAAATATAATCACACATGGATTACTCAACACACTTCACCAGACATTTCAACATCTCAGAGAACAACTTAGATACATCCACAAAAACTTCAACAAACATGATTCGCAGTCCAACCAGGACAACCAACAAAACACAGGAGCTCTAGAGCAGGTCTTCCAGAGCTCCAAACCAAAAGAAAATTTGTTCAAACATAAAAACCATCAGAAAGAGTCATCTCCTAGATCTGCAAGATCAGAAACCAAATACAAGAAGACTACGTAGCTAAAAATTTTCTTCCAGTCCACAAAAAAATAACTCTGAGAAACCGGTTCACACATCGGTGAACATAATTTTTATTCTCCATCGACCCAAAAGCTAAAACTTATGATATATGATTCATTGAAGCTTATGAAAACACCTAAATATATTCATAGGAATGGGATCAACATGGAGGAAATGTATATCACAATATCGGAGCACACTCAGAACATGCTTCAACACTACTTTCATTATTTCTCAAATTTTCTCAAAAGAACTTGCCAAAAGCACAACTAAAACTTCTTAAATATAGCTCCATGTACTCTAAGCACTTCTACAATATAGAAACAATCTACAACCAATATAAACTCTGTTGATATCAATGGAAACATTAATGAAAAAACCACCAAACACATCCATACTTGCAATAGGATGAACCTATGATTGAACCAAAAGCCCTTCCAAGTAACCAAGACAAGTCTACCAAAATCCCTCCTCCCATTTCCTAAAAAATACCAAGAGATAAATATGAAAATACTTTGGTGCCTTCTAAAATCAAACAAGTTTATAAAACTAAAGAGAAATTCGTTTACCAACCCTTGATGGTTCCTTTCGTTCCTCCCTTGTGGAAAGAAAAAAAACCTATGGTTGAAAAACCAACTCCTACAACATCACAACTTGAAAAATGTGTAAGAGGAGACCAAAATGCTAAAGAGCTTAGGTGTATATGTCATTTTCTTGCTCATCAGTTAAAAAAAAATAACAAGAAAACAAACAAAGATAAAAATCTAACTCAAGAAAAGTGTGATGATTCTTCACATTTTCCACAAAAAAAATGAACCTACAATGGAAATTGTCATGAGACCTCGTAATATGATTAATTTGGATGATGTTGATGATGAGATTGCTAAGCTTGATGAGGAAGTGCACAATGAGCTAAATTATTAATATTTTCCTCTTCCATGAAATTTTTTGGACACAACCGTGATGATCCTCCTAACAAGAGTGAATCACCACATGTTGAACCTGGTGATTTTCTTAGTATGACACTTGATATTGCCCCTTTGGCTAGTTATCTACCTTCCATATACAATGAGAAATATTGGGATGTGGATGAATTGCTATAGGTTGGCTCGCATGTGGTATAGTAGTCTTTTCTTTGTATTATTTTCTATAGAGGAGGGGAACCAACCACACCAAGGATCAAGGTCATAGAGATCCGAGAGAGAAAGATTGCCCTGATCTACCTCAGGTTAGACAAGTGTTTTAGGTCAAGGATAAAGAATGAAGAGCATTCTGAAGTGCTTCTATCACTCTACTAACCCAAGAGTCTTGATGGGGCTAAATGAGTAGGCTTCTGGAACCCAGATTGTACCTCAAACAACTCTCTATTGGAGGAAAACAACGTAGGTTAGGGGTGAAAATAAGGGGTGATAGCGTCTCATAGGGGCGTCAACATCCATATGGCTATAAAGTACAAAGGCATAGAAAAGAGTGTTAAAATCCCACTAATAGCTTAAGAGTTGAGGTTTGATGTGCCAACTAAAATGATAACTAATAGAATAAGTGAAATAATTAGAAAGATGATATAGAAGATTTTCCAAGGACAAAGGTTGTGGAAATGAACTCATGAAGGGTCCAAATTTCCAGCAAGCTCTGCATGAATGCGTACCTACACATAGAAAAGAGGAAAAATGTTGGGGTTGTATAGGGTTTTTTCACAGTAAAACCCCCGTTTTGGTGTTTCCACCTCCATAGACAACAAAATAGAGAGATATATAGAAATATGATAAATAAAGTAATGCTATAATGGAAATAAAACCAAATACTATGAGAGACACTATGCTACTCAAATCTAGCAAAAAATTAATACGAAAGTGTTACCACCTTCAACCAAAGGCACTCAAGGCCAATGAGAGAGGAATGAAATCCCACAACTATGGAAGAGTCGACATAGCTGCAACAATGTCGAAAGGAGTCTCATAAGACACAAGCTACAAATTCTATGGTAGATGTGTAGGATGTTGTGATTTTTGGAATTGTGATGCCAATAGTGTAACAAGTAGCAAAAGTATGTAGAAAATCGTGAAGCTAGAGTGAAAATGAATGTGTAGAAGATCAAGAAAAATGTCCACAAGAAGGATTGAATGAGAAAGATAGCCATTTAAAGGTTAATTAGGAGGAAAAGAGATATTCAAAGGTCGGAAGGAAGGTGCAGGGGTGTTACATCTCATCACCAATAGAGAATGTAATGCCTCTACAGATTCTAGAGGTAGGAATCCTATTAGAATGGCACCATGTCGTGCAGAAATTCATGCACCGCACTTGCGTCCACGAAAAAAATTCCCCCTTCGACACTAAAAAAAAGTGCCAAGTGGATGGTGTATGGAATGAGGACATTGAGTTAATTAGTCATATTTTATCTTTCTAAGGTGGATTGTGTAAAAGAGGGATTTTCAAGAGGGGTGGAAATTCCATCCTATAAAGTAGATTGAAAGAGTTTATAATTGTATACCTAAATCGTCAAGGAAGGATATTGCAATATGGCAAGCTTGAAAGCTTAGGGAAAGAAAATAACTCCATAGGTACTCTCTTCTGAGGTGGTTCAAACAAAGTGCACGAAAGGCCCGCAAACCAACTATGGAAAAATCCCATAGTATGCAAGCACTTCATAGGTCCTCAAACCTGACAAGAAGGTGCCTTTAGGTACTCTCTCTTGAAGGAAGCCCAATGTGAGGGACTCCATAGAGTCAGATTGGAAAGAAGCTTCAGAGGAACACCTGCAAAGCAACATGTTAATCCACAGAAAAAAATGGTTAGAAAATGCAAAGCAACTATGTAGGTAGACAAGCAGATAGTCACATAGACAATCAAAAATTGAAAGATGAGATTTCAAAGGGGTCCCTTAGGAACCATTCAAAAGAGAAAGGGTTCAATCAAGGGACACGCTATTTAAAAGAGAGGGAGTATTTTCACAAATCAATTTGACATCAAGGAATCCTTTTGAAAAATGTTCACTTGATCAAGGAATTTGAAAGGAAGAAAGTCCCCTCGCAAGGGGAAGGTTAGAACTTCACCCGCAGGAGAAGGTGCTCCCTCCTTAGAGGATTTTTTTCAAATTATTTCTTTACAAAATCATGATGAATGAAAAATGTTCCGCTAGGGACCTCCTTGTTGAGGAATGCGATTTTTGGAAAATATTTTGGAAATATTTTCAAGGAAAGATTCGTTGGTCACCAAATGCATCTTTTGAAAATCGAAGTGACATGATAGCCCCACCCTAGGATGGTGTGTGTTGAACACAAAGGCACGTGACATCCTCGGGAGATAAAATAAAGAATAAAAAAGTGATGTTGTGGCCCACAAAACATAGCGAGATGTAACTTTGGTAATATTTTCGCACATGTGAGGGACAACACATGAGCACCACAACATCACAAATCAAGAAAGAAAGATAAGAAAAAAAAGATGTGAGAAGAGACAATAACATCACGAACAAGGGACATGGGCTACTGATATTTCAAGGTCAGAGCTTCTCATAAATATAGATAAATGGATATAATAGTATATAAATGAACTATCACTAACCCCCTAGTATATCAAACCATATGAAGAAAGTTGCGTGAAGACAAAATAAAAATTTAAAATTGGGTCAACATAGAAGGGAGGCTTAAATGCCTCCAACACTTTGCATCATCCCCAATTGTTGAAAGTCAATACATAACAAAGGAAGAATGATGTGAAAAATAGAGGAAGTTTTATGACATAAAAAATCTCCTATATCCAAGTACCTACAAGGGTGACAAGGGTCATTGAGGAACACACACAATCTAGTCTATAGATAAAGAAGAGGCACCCCCTAGTCCTCATAAATCAAGAGGTCATCATTCACCCAATCTAGATCATTGTAAGGGGAGGGCACATGAGATTTCAAGGGAAAAATATCAAGGGGGGAACCCTCCGACCCTCTCGCAATAAGAGCCTAGGAAGAAATCCCTTCGAGGTCTTCTCCACTTAGTTCTTGTGGGGTGAACATTAGTGATCTCACAAAGATCACTGATAGGGTTGGGACCTCATCCATATAATTAAAAATGAACTTCACCAGAGTTCCATGTGTTATCTCAACAAGAAAGGGAGGTGATGGTTGAGATCCACTACTAGGCTCATTAAATGAATCAAGAGCAATGACATACTTGGGGATGCCGAGGCTTCCTCAGTCACTAGGAAAACATAAGCTAATGTAGAACCTCCCTCCAAAGAAGGAAATCCTTTCATTTGACCCTTTTTTTAGCAAGTTCATCTTCCATCTTCCACTTCATTAGGGGATGCGAGATCTGCATAGATGAGGCAAAAGACATGGAAGAAGAGGAGAAAACCGTAGTGGACACTATAAAATTATTTGACATGTCCACATGTTTTGAGAATGGTGGGATGTGTGGGAGGGACATTAGAAGTGGCAGCTCAACCAAAGGAGCAATGAACACTTGCACCCTCTTTGGGTGAGGATCACTCATGCTTACAGAGGGAGCCGATAAAATAATTGAAGCTGAAGGAAATGAAGCAGAGAGGACGAGGGAGGAGGAAACAATAGAAGGTGTAGAAATAGAAGTTGTTGGCTCCTCTTTCATATTTTTTAGGGTGGTGTGATCAGTGGCCAACCAATTCTTGTTCTCATGCGTAAGGCAGTTTCTACAACTCTGGGAGCTAGAGGTTGGAGACTAAAATGGAACAAAAGACTTCTATTTGACCATTGAAGTATCGATCATCATTGTTTTTGATGGAGGGAGAGACTCCTAGTCTAGAATATAAAGGATAGGTTGAGAGGATGATGGAATGATAGTGGGGGCAACCAAATCTAATGCCTCAGTGGAAAACCTCTTCCCATTCACTACCTCAGGGGTAGGAGCGGGAGGAGGCCACAAAGGCTGAGACATAGAGGACAAATCATAGGGATCCTTCCCCTTACCATACCGGATGGTCTGAGGCACCATGGGTAATACGAGAAGTTAAAATGTTGGATGCTTGGGATTTCACCAAGCGGGAACCATCAGGCTCTCCAAAATACACCTAAGAGCAAAAGAAAATGGAACCATAATAGGTTGAGAGGAAGTGACAGGTGGGACAATAGGAGGAGAAGAAGAAGGGCTATGAGCATTCTTTTCCTCTTCCCTCTTTCAGGCCAAGGTGGCCTCACACTCTTCCTTCATGCAAGCCCTATGAAAAATGGCATAGGGAGAAGGACGATAACTCAACTTGTGTGTTATGCCCCCACTCTTCTACTCTACATAAGTTTAGTATAAGAGGTCCATCCTAAGAGCAAGCAAACTGATGGGCACAAGCTCAAAGTGATATAGTGAGTAGCCCCCACATGCAATCGATGACTTATATCTAGTTTTGTGGACTACAAGCACCATAGCCTCATGGAAAAACTTCATAAAATTATGAAGTATTGAGGGAAATACATTCATAGCAACCAATAAGGGGATACCTAGTCTCACTCTAAAGAGCTCCAACCCTAGAATGATGTCAAAAAAGTGTATTTACGGATTTAGGTCCAACTAAGACTAACAAGGTGATGAAACTGATGGGAGGTATGGAAAGCCCATCATGTGTACAAATAATTCTCCTAGATTCATCACACTAATATTTGTGTAAGAAATTAATTAGCATAATCTCCTCAATGGTGAAATTCACCCAACAGGTAGGGTCAACGAGGACACCGGTTATAGTGTTTCCATTGATTCATGTGGGGATGCATAAGGGAGATGGTTCTTTGTTATAATTCATCGACAAGTCCTATGAGGTGAAATTTATGTCAAGAGATCCACTCGCAGGTTGCATAAATGGGATGAGTAGATGTAAAAATGCCATTTATTCATACACTAAACAAGACTTTTATAGATCCCCTAAGGGTTTCACAACTAGACAGTGATACACTCGAGGTTTTGTTCCATGATGCTTATGGAACCCTCTAACTATTCCACTATGGGTTGTAGGTTGGGTTGCAAGGCTAGACACCTCACAAAAATCACACCCACAACACTCCTAGGATACAAGGATAGGGTCTTTCAGCACTACTAAATGGAACCAAAATGGTTCACATGATAAAAATATGGAGGGGGACCAACTACACTATTCCTCTAGATAACATAGAGATAAGAGCGAAAGGCTACCCTGATCTACCTCAGGTTGGACAATATTTTTAGGTCAAGGATAGATAATGAAGAGAACTCTGAAGTGCTTCTCACTCTACTAATCTGAGAGTGTTGATGGGGCTAAATGAGCAAGCTTTTGGAATCCAAACTATACCTCAAATAGCTCTCTACCGGAGGATAGCAATGTAGGTCAGAGATGACAACATGACACACTGGTTTCTCACAAGGGCATTGGTTTTCATATGACCTAATTGTACAAAGGTACAAAAAAGAGTTGGAAAACCCACTAACAACTTAAAAGTTGAGGTTTGATGTGCTAGCTAAAATGATAACTAACAGAATAAGTGAAATAACTAGAAAGATGATATAGAAGATGTCAAGGAAAAAGGTGGTGGAAATTATCTCATGAAGGGTCCAAGGTTCCCCCAACCTCCACATGAATGTGTACCTACACATAGCCAAGAGAGGAAAAATGTTGGGGATGTATAGGGGTTTTCCATAGACAAACCCTCACTTTGGTGTTTTCATCTCCATGGATAGCCAGATAGAGAGATAGATAGAAATATGATAAAGAAAGAAATGATAGAACAAAAATAAAAACAAATATTATGAGAGACAATATGCTACTCAAATTTTAACAAAAAATTAATACAAAAGAATTACCACCCTCAACCAAAGGCACTCGAGGCAAATGAGAGAGGAATGCAAGCCCATAACTATGGCAGAGTCGACTTAGCTACAACAACACCAAAATAAATCTCACAAGATACCAAGCTATAATTAATATGGTAGATGTGTAGGATGTTAATATTGTTGGAGTTGTGATGCTAATAGTACAAGTAGAAAAGTAATGGAGCAAATCGTGAAGCTAGAGAAAAAATCAATGTGTAGAAGATCAAGAAAAAAATCTAGAAGAAGGATTGAATGAAATAGATATCCATTTGAAATTCAAATAGGAGGGAAAGAGTTGTTCAAAGGTTGGTAGGAAGGTACAGGGTTGTTATATTTCATCACCAATGGAGAACATAATGCCTCTATAGATTCCAAATATAGGAATCCTATTAGGATGACAGTGTATTGTGCAGACATCCACATGTTGCGCACATGTCCTTGACATAAATTCCACCACCAACACTAAAAAAAAGTGCCAAGTGGATGGGGTATGAAATGAGGATGTGGAATTAATTAGTCAGATTTGATCTTGTTAATGTGGAGGGTGTAAAATGGGAATTCACAAGACGGGTGCAAATTCACTCCTATAAATTTTCATGTTCTTTATGATTTCATGTGCATAATATGATCCCTTGTACCATTTTGGTTGATGTGTTTTTATATTTGTGATCTTTCTTTGGATGACCCTTGTTACTCTATTGGTGCAAGAATACAAAGGAAGAAACCCATCATGATATTCTTCTATTTGTATCTACATTCTTCTATATGTCATAATCATTAGCTTTTCTTTGTCTTGTATTTTCGTTTTGGGGATGATGTAAAGCATTGAGACATTTAGGTCTCTTCCATGTTGACCCAAAAAAATTATTTTCTCTCATTCTCCATGTGTCATTCTTCCTTTATGTTCATTATTCTATGAGGTATTTGGGGAATGATGATGACTCTGAGATATATTATATCACTATAGAAAAGACAAATGTTGACCCTGAATCCCTAAATCCCTTATGTGTTATCTTTGGATTACATCTAGGGTCAACCTCTCTTCATGGAATTTATTTATTTGGAAACATATTAGTGGCATAGGGATTTCCAAATAAGCTCTCACACTCATTTTAACAATTGACATTTATGATATTCTATTTTAAATTAATTTATCATAGCATGGTGTTTAGCAATTTATTTAAAGTGGTGGAATTCATTGTAATTATTTCACTGGCATTGTTATTTTGGCATGAACATATTGACATTTGTGCTTCACTTTTGTTCATTGGGGTTGGAATTAGTGTAGCGTTGGCATAACATTGATCATTTGGCATTGAATTATGGGTACATAATTTTTGTGATGACTTTAACCATGTTCCACCCCTCGTTTATAAGTACACACCTTGTAGACCTAGTGTGTGTTTCTCATCCTTTGGGGCTCACCTAGTGAACAATATATTTTCACTAGCCCTCATGAGTATTTTGTTCACATAGTAGACAATGGGTTTTCACTTGTGAATGTATTTTGGAAAAATAGTTAAGGCTTGATCCATCCCTATTATTAAAATGGTTGAGGCTTGATCCATCCCTTCTCTATCCCTTTTCTCTTTGCATTAATTTTGACATTATATAATTGTGTATCTTGTATCGCTACTGCAGGCATGTGTTTCTTTGTGCCTTTATTGTTTTTTCCTTGATATCCTAGATCTTGGGGGCTTGATCATCCTCCTTGATCCTTGTCATCTTATCTTTTGAATAGTTGTACAATTGGACCTCTCTTGAGTTATTTGTCTAATTTAGTGTGATTTTAAGAATTTGGCTCATACCCTCACTAAAGTGGGGGCTAAATGTAGTGTAGAAAATTGTACACCTTTACAATTTAACACTATGTTTGCATTCCCTTAATTAATTGGACTTAATTAAGCTTCTAATTACCTAAAGTATGCATTCCAAATCCTTATCATTCCCATTTTTCAAAGGGAAACCTTTATTAAACAATTACTAACATTAATTAAAACACCTTGGAAATTGAGTGTTTTGAACTTAAGTCCTAGGACCCATTCACCCAAGGGCGAATGGGTCCCCTTTAAGTCCTAGGACTCAATTTTTAATATGTTTTTTGTGGCATTTTAATGATTCAAATTTAAATTTCAATTGTTGTCTTTTGATTTTTTTTTTTTGAGAAATTAGATAAATACCTAGGTATTTTATCAATTCAAGACATCTAGCATTAAGGAAACTTTCACAAGAGAAAAAATTATTTTCAAGAGCATTGAAGAGAAAATTTATTACTCATCTACAACAACAATAAATATCATATCATCATGTAAAATTTAAACTGTGTTCATGTTCATGTTTTGGAGCTAAAATTGTGATGTAGGTTTCAAGCATTCAAGCAAACATTCAAGCATCAAATCAACCAATCAATCAAGAAAATTCATGCAAGATCCAAGCCTTAGAGTGATGTGTTTGAATTCAGTCCTCTAAGGGAAGCCATTAAGGGTTTGGTGAGTTATAACAATCAAGTGTTCATTCATCAATTCCTTCATTTCATCATTATTTAATTATCAAGGTTTAATTACCAACATAGGCTTTGACTAATGCAAACTCCCATTCACCCAAAAAAGAAAAATCTTCTGTTTGTATGTGCAGATTTATAGGTGAAGAAGAGCTGAGAGTGGATCAAAAGAGAATTTTTTCAAAGTTGTCAAAGTTTTCATCATTGTTTTCAAGCCATGAAAAATAACCGATAGGTTTTATTTCTGAATTTTTGACAATCAGGCATAGAGGAATTAGAAGATTAGATCCAGGATCAAAGGACTGAAAAAAGTATTTTTGGACCCCTATACTATGACCCATTCACCCTAGGGTGAAATAGTCCTGCTACAGACCCTAAAACCTACTTTTTCGTAAAGTTGCACACCATTCTACCCTTCTCAGATCTGCCTGCAAAATGTCATTTCCATTTCCATTTTCATATAATTTATCATTTCAAATATTAGGTCATATACTTCAGTTAGTTAATGCATTATAAATCATCTCCCAATATAACAAATCAATCATTTTTGTCATAAGAAAGTAGAGCCCCAAGAGATCCAAAATAGGGTTGGCTCACCTCAAGGTTGAAATTCAATCCTATCCCTTAGTGATCCCCTCTCTTTCTATTGAAATTAGGGAAAGTGTGAGAGTGTTATAACCTTTGGATCACATACATTTTAATCATTCCATATTGAAAAAAACACATCATCTCTCTCTCACACCACATTTTTCTATGTTTCAGAGTGTAATAAAAATGAATAGTTTCTTTCTTATTTATAATATTGGGCATGGTCATGTTATATTGATTACCCTCATTTATCCCATGTGGTAAATATATTATGTTGAACATGGACATGCATTGTTTAACTATGTAGTGTGATTCCTTTCTAGGAAATGTTAATCTATATTTAGTAATATAGTTAGAATAGGTGGGTCCAATGAAGGACTATTTGATCATACAACTAACAATAATAAACACACATAAGAAAGAAAATCATAAAAAATTGACACATGATATAACTTAGGAAAACCCTCAAAGATAGAAAAAAACTAACATCTAAAAGATTCATCCTTGTATTATTGAATTTCTAGATAATTTACAATCTTGCCACAATAGAATAAATATTAGGATATATCCATATAATAGTTACTATATCTAATACCTTTAACCTTAAACTCCATCCTAACCCATCCTCCCCACACCTATTCTTATACCTCCAACCTTAGCTTAAATATCTCTTATTTCCTTTATGATTTTCAATGATAATGGAAATCAATATATATCATCCTTCAATGTCCTTAATGATTTTTGTTGGTTGCAAGGTGACACAAAGTTTAATACTCTTTAAAACATGTACTCAACTAGTGAGGGTTAATTTATTCAACCTAAAAAAATTGAAATAAAATGAATTCATGTGGATCCTATTGTTTACTCCCTAGGTCTAATAATTTTCCCCATGTTTACCTTTATTATTAAAAAGATTAAATTATTTGATGCTAAAAGTAATTCTACAATTGTCATAGTTTCTCAATGTGATATAGTTTCATGTTGTCACATGAATTTGAACCCTTGTTGAACATGTAGTTCAAGAATTCAATGAAAAAAAAATAATTATCTCAAGATGTGGGACACTTATAGTTGAGATCAAATCTTCACAAAATTTTGGATCCTTTCTAAAACCTAGATGCAATGTGCTGATCCAACTCAACATAGATAAAACTAAAACCCTAATCATATCATACTAATTGCAAAGGGAAAAGAGAGAAGGGATGTAGGAAAAGAAAAATGTGATGCATCAAGATTTGGATGAGTTTCTTTCTTTCTTAGAGAATCATAGAGAATCAATGAAAATCACCCTAACTCACACAAGTCTATATTCATCAACTCTTATAGATATATATAAAGGTAGGATAATAATTATACTCAATATATATGTCTAGAAAAGAAATAAAACATTCAAATATGAAGGTAAGTAGTAATCATACAACACATCAGAAGTGAGGAGATAAAATAATAAATACATTGAATTAGAGGCATTGAGCTAGTTACATTAACAAAAAAATATCAATATTTGAAGTCTCTATCCATGAAAATTGAGAAGGGACTAAGCAGAAAATCCATTAAAAAATCTAAAATACTCATTTATCTTTGAAGGAAGGTGTGCAATTTTTCAAAAATCCATGGTATAGAAGTAAGATCTATCTACGGCTTCATTCAATGCTCTACAAAACATGTCCTTTCAAATACAATTCTCATATCTAAGATGTGTGAAAGAAAATTCTCTACACTTCTTCCATACCTGAGAATTAATGATTCAAGGGTTTTTGTGCAAGAATCAACAAAAAATACCACAAAAATCTATTGAAAAATGTGACATGGAGATGATATTCTAATGAAAGAGTTCTACATACAATAATTGAGGTATGAGAACCATTATTTCTTCTTTGGACCCAATGTCAAAATAAATTTAGAATAGTTTTGGGTTTTCATCATATTTAGTTTGGTGGTTAGAGTGTTATAGGAACATTAATATCATTACAAAGTGGTAGCGGTGATAAAATAGGTCTTCTAGAGAAGCCTTGTCATTATTTATAGTGTTAGTCCATTTCTTACTCTCATGCCCATTGGACTTGGGAAATTAACATCAAAAGGTATAATTCCGCAATAAAACCTTTTAAGATTCACCTTGGCTGGGTCATCATACATCGCGCTTCCCTCGACTAGCATTCCTATTGGACTTAGGATTTGGGCATGTCCACTTCTGATATCTCATCAAAGCATTGATCCATTTGAAATCAAGGAATTAGGTCTTTGGAAAACTACCTACAATGGGAAAGGGGATGAGACACTTTTAAAATCCAATGGGATGATGACATCAACATGATGTCATCGAAGGAAAGGATGAACTTTGGGGTATCAATAATGGAAGGGGAAGTATGAAGGGACAAGTAACCATGAAAATTTGAAAGACTTAGATGAAATTTAGAGTTGATTGAGGCAAGTGTTAGGGAATAATAATTTAGGGGAAGGTATTATTTCAAGTATGAAGGTGCTTTCATTGATGTCAATAATATGTCTACTAGCTGGTATTGTCATTGATGTTAATAAGATGTATATTGGCTGGTATTGTCATTGATGTCAACTATATGTCAAGGATATTGAGAAAATTGTGAAAAAGAGGAAAATAGGATGTTGCAGGTTGTGCATGTGTAGTTGAGATATTGAGGAGGTGGTTTCCAAGTGCTTTTGAGAAAATTTTATAAATAGAGAAAACAATGTTGTGCAAGTGTTCAGAATGTGCTCCAGAATGTGTTTCAAATTTATTTTATGTTAATGCTATTCCTATGTGAAATTGAAATTTTGTTCAAGGTTGTTAGAGGTTGCTACGTTCAGAATTTGGGTTTCTAGATTTTTGTACAAAGAGATATTTTCACTAGTGTGTGAACTAGTTTTTTAGTTAAGTTTTCTATGGTCTAGAATAAATGTATTTGCTTTGCGTTTCTCCATAGTTTTGATTCAATTTTTTCAAATTTAGGAAGTTTCTTATAATGTTTATATTTTTTAGTATTCAAGGTTTTAGTTTATTTGGTACAGTACAGTGTGTGTTTCATGCATCAATGTGTGAATAAGGTTTATCAAATGTTTTGGGTTGAAGTATTTCTATTTTTCTATTTTGGATGAAGTGTTTGATGGATCTCAAATGGTTCAAGGATTATTCTAGATTGTGTTCAAGTGAATTTTGTTGTTTGGAAGTTTTAGATCAATGTAAGGAAGTGTGTAATTAATGTTTATGGTGTTTAGCACAAGTATTGGATGATCTTGTGTTTAACACTCAATGAAAATTTTATAGAGTGTGTTGAGGTGTGTTAGGATTTAATTTGGCTCCTAATTAAGGGTTTGTATGGTTCACATTCATTCCTATCCACTGTGGGGATGTTTAGGGCTGATCAAATTTGAATTTGTGAGTGTAATGGATAATTACTTACCTTGGAGAAGGTTTTTGAGATTTAGGTTGATATAAATAAGAGTGGAGCTGATGTGAGATGCAAGAGAGAATAAATATAGATTTGAGATCGATGTGAGTGATGTATGTGATGTGAATTTTAGAAGAGCAGTGTGAATTTCAAAGTGTTGGATTCTTGAAGGTGTCTCCAATCATTCATGCAAGGCTACAAAAGTGTGTGAGAAATTGTGGTGGATTCCTTGTTGCATTGAGAAGTTGTTCTCTATGTAATATTTCTCTTCTATCTTCTTGTAATTCTTTATGTGGCAGTGAGCCCTGGTTGTGAGCCTTTTTGGATAGTGTGTCTTATTCTGATAGTGAGCCCTTGTATTGGTTTTGTAGTTACTTATATTGTGAGCTAATTCTTCCCATGGTTTTCCCTCACTGAGTTTTCCACGTAAAATTGGTGTTCTCCTGTATATGGTGTTTTTATTTTAGTTTTTGTAATCTATATTTCATGATTAATCACTTTAACAAAATAAGGGTTTATTCAATGTATTGGATCTAATTACTATTGAGGTTTTTGATGTTTTAATTTGCTAAAACTAATTCACCCTCTCTTAGTTGTCTTGTTCATTCAAAAATTTGTATCATAGAAAGGTTATTTGGTGAACAACTTAACTGCTTGAGGTAGATCCAGGATGGTGAAGCAAATTGATTTCCCTAGATTTGATGGAATAGATTATGCATTCTAGAAGACAAATATGGAAGGATATCTAGAAGCTCATGGATTTGAAATTAAAAAAGAAATAAAGAACCAATATTTTGCACCTTTGAATGGTCCTATCACAAGTGATGAGATCAAGGCACATGAAATAAATGGTAAGGAAAGCTTTATTTTGATCAATACCCTTTCAAATTATGAATTGGTTAATTTTATGAATCTTAAGACTGCTAATGATGTTTGGGATAAGCTTGAAAGTATCCATGAAGGAGATGACAAGGTAAAACAAGAAAAAACGTAGAATCTAAAGGAAAAATTTGAGATTATGCAAATGTTTGAAGATGAAACAATTTCAACCTACATGCAGAGAGTTGATGAATTGGTAAGTGCTATGAGAGGTCTTGGTGCACAAGTTCAAGAAACTAGGGTGGTAAAGAAAGTTATCAGAAATATTCCTGATTCATATAGTGAAAAGGTATGTGCTATTGAGGAAGTTCCAAATTTTAATACTATTCTAGATATCAGCTAATTGGTACACTAACTTCATTTAAAATGAGAAAACTTGGTTTGAAAAATGGTACAAAAGTAGAGACTACTTTTAAGGTTGGAAAATCAAAAAAGATTGAAGATTTAGATGGAGATGGTATTGATGATGTGGAAGCTAACTTTGTAAGAAGGAAGAAAAAGAGCATTGGTAAGTACAAAGGTAAAATACCTTTCAAATTTTTCAGTTGTGGAAATTTAGGTCATTATGCTTCTAGATGTCCGAACAGAGTTGTGAACAATAAGAATAAAGAGAATAAAGGAAATATAATTAAAAGAGATTATTATGACAAAGAAGGTGCTGGTATTTCTTATGATGAATTTGATTATGGATATTTTGATGATAATGAACGCTTGTTTTGGCTATAAAAGAAGAATATAGTTTTACTAACCCTAAAATTTGTGTGAAGGAAAGTGTTTCGGAGAAGAAGGATAAGATTGAAGGTACTTCGGTATATGGATTTCATGTTAAAAAAGATAAGAAATATTGGGTTGTTGATAGTAATTTCTCTAATCACATGACTAGAGACAAAAGTAAGTTTTTTAAACTTGAAAAATATGATGGGGGATTAGTTAAATTTGGAGATAATTCAAGAGCTAAGATTTGTGGAATAGGTTAAATCAATTTTGATGACAAGGATAATATTGAAGATGTTTACCATGTTAAAGGATTAAGGAATAATATTTTTAGTGTTGGAAAAAAATTATAGAAAAGGATATAATCTCGTGTTTAAGGATGAAACATGTGAGATCATAAAAGGGTCCAAAACTATGATTGTTGTTGGTAAGAGGAATGATGGAAACATCTATCAACTTAAGGGTGTTGATGGTCATTTATTTATGTCTCAGATTAATGATAGTTGATTATGGCATTAACAGATGTGTCACATGAATTTCTATAATTTGGCAAGAATCAGTTTAGTTCATGCAATCAAAGATTTACCAAGAAGTACAAAGCATATCAATGTTGTTTGCAAGAATTGTCTATTAGGAAAGAAAGTAAGCATTAGTTTCAAAAGAAAGTAACCATTTTCTACTAGACTGATAGAGCTTTTGAAATTTAAAAATTCTTAGTTGGTTCCATGCACATTTTATTCATTGACACCATTTGTGCTTAATGGTTGCATGTTAGGGTTTACGAGTTTATTACCCTTGTTCATTTTTTGTCAAAATTATTGAACCCTTGTATTATTTTTCCATGTTGACCCGCTGTACTCAGTCACCGGTCATCTTAGTTATGACTTATGGCATCATTCCCATTGTATTCAATGCCCCTTCTTCCTATGCCCATTGGTCACTAGGTGTTTGTTAAATTTTAAATATTCCATGGTCGGCCTGAATTTTTTTTCCTTTTAAAGACTTATGTCCTAAGTCTTTATATTTTTCAAAGGGTCGTTTCCCATCACCTAACCCATGGCCCATTACTTATAACAAATAATGTGTGCACGTAAAAAAAACTAAGCTATCAGATTGAATGATCAAAATCCATGCCCTTGCATGCAAGCCACGTAGTATTAAAAAAGTATATTTTGGTTGGGTTGTGTGGTGTGCATGATTGTACCACACATCCTTCAATTCAAGTGGGGCCTAGTTCCCACTATCAACATGGTCTTAGTTGGTGATGGATCAACAAATCTAATGTACTACCTGGTCTTAATTTGGGACATAGCGCGCATGCCGCACATGGTATTAAATAATGTCACCTAACACCATGCATGATATGTGTGATGGCGACACAAGGGGGATGGATGGGGCCCACGGATGATACACATGTGTTCTAACTGGGTGAAGCGTCATGGGACGATAAGGTTGCCATGCAAAAATGTGGAGTTTTCAAATGTCTTTGACTCAATCTATGTTGTTCAAGGGACAAACACATTGGCACATCGATGACCTATATTCAAAATTCAAAACCAAAAATGTGATGATTGTTTGAGCTCTACAAATGGAGAGCATTAATGGTGCAAGCTCTTCAATGGATATCAACACAATTTCCATGCATGTGAAGGGATAATTCCTTGTAATCATGATGAATTGTATGCCGATTTCCATGTATTTGAGAATTAATGAAGGTGAAACAAACACCAATGAATAATCACTTGTTCGATCATGTTTTTCTTGGAGCATTGATGATTGATATCATCAATTTTATCAATAAATAGGGATGTTGGATTTTCATTTTCACCATCACAATTAAGTTTATGATTTTATTTGTGATCCTCTAGTAATTACTAATCGCTCCTGCAAAGCTTTGAGTTTCAGTGTAAAATGAGGAAGTCGATTGCTTCTCCTTCATTTGTACATAGGTCTTCTAGGGTAGATAGGTGAAGGTCTCATGAAGAAGCACCACAACATGAGAAGAGAACCCATCTAGGTGATTTTATCCTAAAGGAGGAAAGTATGAAACCCATCCCAAGATTTACTAGGTGCAACTCTCATCTCAAAGGCCAAGTTGCAAGAGCAGAGGTGGTGGAGTTTGGCAAGGAGAGGAATTATATAGATTATGAGAGGAGATCAAAGGAAAAGTTGAGATACGATTGTGGCTCTCTGATTAGATATAATTTTCCCATTGACGTCTCTAGAAGCCTTGGTGGTGGTGATTCAGAGATTGAATCTGATTACATCTATTTCCTCACAGCTCTGACTGAGATGGTTGGTGTGAACCAGGAGGTCCTCACAGTTTCTCCTATTACCGCGGTGGCACTGTGTGATAGTTCTAGTTCTAGTGTTGGTAAGTGTGTTGATGAAGATGAGGTGGTGGTTTTTGCCTCCCACTATGTTGAAAACATGAAGTGACCATTTGTACCATGGCCATGGTGCTGCTCTGGGTTTCGGGTGATGGTGTTGCTTTCTTGGTTTTCCACTTTTTGTTCCACTATTGGTGCTGGTTGTTTTTGGGGTTCAATGTGGACATGGAATACAAGGCCTTAATGGAATTTTTATATGCATATGGTGACACCGATTGTTTACATGGGTTGTTACAAATTTTGATTCCCCTATTCGATAAATGATTACATCCAATCATTTGGGAAATTTTGAAATGTAGATGAAATTATTTTTTTGGTAAAATGTAACTGCAATGAGCTCGATGCTTGTCACTCTCTTATAATATAAAAGAGATTTCAAGGCTCATTGCAAGGGTCATATTTTTGAGTCCAGAAGGTCTACGTAGGGTATAGTGAATGCATATGATGTAGAATTCTGGATGAATATGCTAGTAAATTGTCTTAGATATAAGGTATATGTGAAATAGTCTTAATAGTTTTATGCACAATACCGATATTGAAAAAATATAGAAAAATAAAGTATGTGCCTCCTATGTATAATAGTCTCATTTTCCCTCAATGGTTCACTTGAATGTATGATTCTTTTTCTTGCCTTAACTCAAAGAGTTAATTAAATGCTTTGAAAAGAGTTATGGGTTTGTGATAATTTTCTAAGGATGTGGTAAGAAGTAATACTTTAAGTAATATGATTTTGTGTGATGTAATGCATTACGAGAATGGTCCATTCATTTCATGATTAAATTTTTTTCATATGATAGAGTATTTCATGTTTGACCCATCTTGCCCAATTTGATGAGGTATTGGTTTATTTGTCAAGGATTCTTATAATATAATGAAACCATAAAGTACCTACCTATGGATTCAAGGTTGGAACATTACTTAATTCAAATTTTATCAATTTCAAGATGCAATTTTCATATAATACTTGTATTCCTAGAGAACATGTGGTTGTTTTTGTAAAGGCCAACCAAACCTTTGATAAGTCCTATGTATTTGCAAGTTAGTAGGAATATATCTATGTATTGAAGTGTATTGCAATAGAGAGTATCAAATGATCAAAAAAATAAATACCATCCTTGGTCTCATAGAGCCTAAAGAGTAGGGATAAATTCCTGAGAAGGTTTACCTATCAGTTGGCCACTAAACTTGATAATTCTTGAACATAGAGATTGGCTACCTCTTAGAGAACTTTAGGGTTCAGCTGGAAAATCAAAAGACTAAAAAAATGGTGACTCCACTCGGGAGAACTCTGAGAAATCTATAAAAGAAAGAATCCCTTTCATATATTGTAGTATCATAGAGTCAAGTAGTTGGTGAATCTAGACAGTTTGTTTGAATATTGAAAATTTTTAAGCCTCAAAAGTTTTGGTTGCAACAAGATACATAAAACTTATAAATTACTCCGCTATTGAAAGAAACCCAATCTGAGATTTACTTTTGTAAGGACTTCATAGTTATTTTAAGTTCATTCCTATGTAAAATAGGTAGCGAATTTGGCTTGAGAACCTGATGAAGAACATGTAGAAGTTCCAAATCTGGAAAGTTGTGGTCACAGATGAGTTCAAAAACCTGCTATAATTTTCCAGGTATTTTAATAGAAATATTTCATGATTTAGCAAGTTGTTTATGAGAAGTGTTAAAGGATATAAATATAATTGGTTCTTGATTGGTGAAGAAGCACTGATAGAGGGAAATCCTAGTTGAATATTACATGTTTCTAGAATGTAATATAAGATTCCTTAAATTTAATAGAGAAGCATGTTATGTTTTTAAAATCCTAAGAAAAATAGTAAGAAGATTATACTATAAAGGTCTGAGAAGCTTAGGTACAAAGAGGATTTTAATTGCTCTTTGACAAATCTGATAAGGCTTGTAAGGGCAAGGTGAAATTGCCTTATCAAATTTCATATCCTGGTGTAACTATGAGTGCCATAATGCATAATAGACATCATTTGTCACATCAGGGAAATTTTAGTACTGAAAGATACAGTGCTATAGATTTTAGTAATATTCATGGTTAGGGTATGTGTAGGATCAGGATGGGCCAAAACGTGGCAATATCTAAGTGATATGATGGCCCATGTGGCTAACGACCTTTTTTTTACCCAAAATTGATGAAATGAAAATGGTTTTTAAAGGAGATTCTCAGATTTCCACCGATATAAATTATGCTTTACTTTGAATTTAATAAATAATTACTATTCATTTTCTATTTGAATTATGACTAAATTCTTGATTGGTAGGTTGATTGAAAGACATCTATAACTTTCAAATGGTATCACATTTTTTGAATCCAAAACATGTGTCACATTGTATGCTTTGCATACTATAGGATTAAAAAAAAAAAAAAATCATGAAGTTTTGACCAAGTTAAGGTGGTTAGACATACGAGTTTTTTAAAATTTGTAATAAAAAATTCATAATTAATTATTTACTTGGAAAAAAATTACAAAAAAATATGCATCACATCGAGACATGAGTCCCCTACTTATATCTAAAATCTTATAAAAAAATATTATCATTTTATTGTGGTTAGGGTGGTCAGACAAACACCCACTTCTTAATTTTTCCTTGAAATTTAAGTACTACTGCATTGAAATTTCAAATTTTCACCAAATAGATTTTTAAAAAAGTAAATAAAACTAGTAGTTTCGAAACTACATTCAATTTGATACAGATTATATTCTTACATATTTTTGAAATAATATAGATAACTTATTCAAATTTTTATGTCAAGTTTCCTAACTCTGATTTTTTGAATTTTATTGCCACTTAAGGGCCTATTTTTTCCATGATGATCCCACAAATACCCATTATCCAAATGAGGTACTACCTAAAATCAGAGAGAAGGTACCAAAGTTTAATGGTACAAAGGATGAGTCTGCAAACAGGTATTTGCAAGAGTTCATTGACATGATGGGTGATTATGAATTAGATTCTGAAGATGTCATAAATTTGTTTGTACAATCTCTGAAAGGGGATGCAAGGGATTGGTTCTCTTATCTACCAAAAAATTCAATACATTCTTGGTTTGATTTTAAACTAGAATTCATGGAACAATTTGGTGAGAGAGTAAACCCAAGCATGGTTAGGAAAATTTTTATGGACATCCACAAAGAGGAGGACGAGTTGGTCCCTTCTTTTCTCCAAGATCATAAGGGAGGTCCCTGAAAGCATAAGTCCAAATTATATTAAATTTTTGGTCGTGTACTTAGGAGAATTTGACAAAAATATGAGCTATCTATTAAGGGATAAAGAACCCACATCACTACGCCAAGCATATCAAATTGCTATGGATATTGAAAACAATCAGAAGTATTCAATGATGAAAGGATGCATGATTGCTAATGTTGGTCATTCTGGAACATCTTGTGCAAATATAATTAGCGAATTAGCCAATAAAGAATCATGCCAAGAAGATGAGGCTCCTATTATCCCACTTTCTCCATCATTTTAGTATGTTGTTTAGAGTAAACCTCAAGTGAACTATCCATCATATGCAAGTAGTGTTGATCATAAATTTCTCATGCTAAAAGATTATATGATATGAAGAGAGGCCAAGATAAATTATCCCATGAATTATTAAATAGGTTTGTGGATGTGTTGTTGGAAATACCAGAAAGTGTTAGGCCTAAAGAGTCAATGTGCATTGACTTGTTTTGTGAAATATACCAATTAGGAACAAGTGTGTTGCCAAAGGAACTAAAGCCTGAAAGTCTAGGTCAAATAGTTGACTGGATGAGATTTTTGGAAGGAATTGGGAGAAACCATGTAAAATATTAGATGATTCTAAATAATAATGTTCATATTCCTAATGAGGAACAAGAAATAGTGCAAACAAGTGAAGGAGATGAATTAGAATATAATGATTGCGACTTGTTCACTAGTAATTCAGGGGAAGGTCATTAGCATAGTGATGAAAAGAAAGAGGAGGACTCCTGTTGTGGTGGAAGATATGATGTGTCTGAATCAAGTTCTTGGGAGGTATTAAATAATGAAGAATTGGATGAGGTCTGAATACTTGCACCAATAGGTCATTTGGTCAATGGTTACGATTCTAGTGTTTATGATGATCAATGTTTTGCCAATGATCAATACATTGAAGGTAGAATCTATGACATTTAGTTTGAGGGGTCTGAGTGCAGTCTCACTATTGATGGATTCTCATGTTGTGATGGTTATGATGATACTGAATCATTTCTTTCCTTTGTTGAATATGATTACCCCTACCAAATGAAGGGAGACCCTCTCCCACAGGTTTGCAAGGATTTTGAGTATGATGATTGGTTGTAGGGTTTGCATCCTTATATGAAGGGAGCTGATGAATCCTTGACCAAAATGAATGTAATAGATAGTCCCCTTTTTGATGAAAATTTATCCATGTTAATTGTTAAAGATGAATCCCCTGGTTGGTGCAAAAATAATCCTCTTTTTGAGGATTCTAATGATGCTTTGGTAGTATGGTCAAAACATGGTTGTGAGAAGTGCACTAGAAAGTTTATTAATGAGAATGCCTATGAAAATTTCACATTTGTTATTATTATGAGGACAAGGTTAAAAACCAAGGGGAAATCAAAGTTCTTGAGTGTTTCTCCTAGGAGTATAATTATCCTCATAGAATTGACCTGCCAATGCTTTAGGAATCAGAGGAAGAAGAGAACTTTAGCTTTGATAGTGATGAAGGGTATGAGGATAGGGGTGTCCCAGTTTAGTGTGCAGATGTTGAGTCTAATGACAGGTGCTTGGAGAGTAATGTGTATTTTGATGCACATGTAGATCATGGATTGTCGTTGAGGCTCACAAAAAATGAATTGCAATATGAATCATGTGCAGGGCAATTGAATTGTGTCAAATATGATGTCAACCAACATGAATGTCTAGTGAAATTATTTGTTGATGCTCCTCATCTCTAGGGTATCATTATGAATTTTCATCCACTCAACAAGGATGTAATCTATGTGAGGAAGGGTGAAGACTTTCTTGCATATGTCCCTTTCACTTCTGATTTTTTAGAGGATTGCTTGCCTAGTCTGATGCATAGTGTTATTGAAAAATTTGATATGTAGAGTAAATATCATCAAGTGGAATATGGATGCTTCCTTTTTCCACTTCAACTTGAAAATCTTGAGGTTGGTAAATAGGGAAGTTCTGAGACATGTTAGAAAATTGGTATCTATCAAAATGACAAACTATTGGGAATTACCTGACATTGGTATTCATCCAATGAAGGTATATGAAAGAAGGGAATTTGAAAAGTATAAAATTTGGTTCCAAAGCTTGGGATATCTTGAAACATTGGGCTTAAGGATTGATGCTAGTGGGGTTGGATGAAGTCCCTTAACAAGGGACTTTTGTATAATTTTGTAAATTTCCTATATAGGTGTGGTTTGTTCTTTTCCTATTGTGTCTGCTTGTCTTGTTCAGACAAGCTCTTGGTATATTGTTTTTGGGTTGTGTTGATGGTGTTTTCTGCACAGCAACAACTCAGACAGAATATGATATCCTATCTCTCTTGAAAGGTAAATCTCTATAAGAAAAGAGATAACCCCAAGGTCTCTAATATCAGGTCTTGACAATGCAGTGAAACAACTCAGAGATAATGTGAAAATGCTGGTAATCACAAGGGGACCTTACTACAAGCAAAGCTAGACTTCAAACTTATCAAATGTAAGCAATAAATTGATACTTCAAAACTTGATGCAAATCAGAAAATAAAGAAATAGAAAAATATAAAGGTTTTAGAGATAATCTTAAAACTACTTTTAATCCTAAGATTGAAAATGCCAAAGGATAGGATGCTCAAAATGGACCCATCTCTCATAAACTATTTTCTGCTTGACCTAGATGAATCTGCAACTCCACAGAAATAGTGCAATATTCTAAGGTATTGAAAGATTTTCAGATTATGAACATTCATTCAGTCAACCTTGCAACAATTGAGATGAATAAACTTTCACAATTGAGCTAAGCACAAATATAAGTCCAAGCTAACTTTGCAAAGCAGCTAACAATTAGCTAACTGCAAAAAGTATGGACTAGAGATCGCTACAAACATTCCAAACATGAAACCCTAAACATTATCAAATCATTTAACCATAAACATAACAATTTGAAAGATGGAATAACAAGAACCATGCCATATGAGATTTCAAAGATAGATATCAAACACAATATCCCTCTTATATTAAATCATCCGAAAATAGCAGCAATTTTAGTTTTTCGTTGCAAAATTTGCTTGGAAAATAAACCTTAACTTGCTCTAATATCACTTAGCTACTCTCCTGATCTACCTATCCTTTTATCTCTATTTTTTAATCTCTTGTCTACTACTCAAATGAGGCAACATGCCCGCTTTTATAGAGAATCTACAAGATAGGTCGGCCCAAATTATAATTTTACAATAAAACATGACCTACAAGAGGTCGGCCCCAAAGAATACTTCGATCATATGAAATGTGCCATAGCACCAATTTCATCCCCAAAAATCGCCAAAGTGTCAAAAAGGTCAGCCCAATATGTATGAACAAAATGGGAAGCACAAATACTGATGTACCCCTATATAATCACTCCCCATCCTTGTCTTTAGCTTTATCTTCCTCATCATGTACGGCCAACAAGACCCTATCCAATTCAGCAATAGGTGGCATAGGAAAAACCCTAGTCTTTCTCTCAAGGATCTTGATATCTTCCCTTGCTCGTCCAACCACACCATCCCAATCAGCCTTGTTGATCAAATATCTGTCAATGAATGCAATGTATGTTGTTGCATCATCCAGCTGATGCTCAGTTATTGACCCTTCACTAACTGGAGAATACAAATCTCTCCACCATTCCCTAAGCTGCTCCAAACTGAGATGCTTCGGAGAAAACTTCTTCCTTCCAGTCATGACTTCGAAAAATGAAATGCATTTTTCATACACATCAGTCAGTGCATCCTCAATTTGTTTTGCCTATTTATTGATCTTTTTCAAGGCCTTCTACCTCATTAGAAGGATTTCAAACCATTCCCAAAATTCAGAAACCCTTGGAAGAGGAAGAATCTCACATCTTACCAATTCATCCTCAGTGAATCCCATAATTGTTGTAACCTTCTACAGTAGGAGATCAGTATCCTCCTTATCTTGAGCTAACACAACCTTTAGCAATGTTACTGACCTTGTAGCATCCCCTGTAGTAGACAGAATGCCCTTGATGGCCTCATCTCCCTTAGCTTGGACACCTTGCAACCAAGTGACTATAGCATGTGAGGTGCCCTTCATATTTTCTAACTCAGAGATTGTCTCCTGGGGAAGGAATCCTACAACAGAAGAGGAGGAACCAATAGCCTGCAAAGGTTTCATCAACTCCTACAAGTATCTTTTCAGTTTCTCATTCTCTCCCTTTAATTCATGTCTTGTCTGTAATGCCTTCTTCAATCTCCCCACAATCACTACACTAGAACACTCATATTCTTCGATATCTTGCTCTATGGTAGCATGTCCTAAATCAATAGTATGCACACTATAATCCTTGGCAGTCACATTGTCCCTATCTTTGTTTGGAGCAGGGGTAGCAATATGGGTCACTCTATTACTGGATCCATCTTTTTCAATTTGGGATACAACCCTTGCTTTCTTTTTAGTTTTCCCCTTTTCCACATTGGCCATAAGGACATCCCAATTAGGAGGAGCATCCTCCACTATTACCATTTTACTCTTCAAGCCTTTCTCAAGCCAATCTGGAATAGTGGACCCAGTAGGTACTGTGCCTTGCTTATCCTGCTCTTTCTCTTGTTGATGATCAGTTGCATGCTTTTCAACACTCGAACTTCTAGGAACATCGATAGTTGGATTTCCTTCCTGTGGCACCTACTCTTCTATTACAACTTGGGATGGTGATAAGCTTTTAGTTACTACTTCTTCCTATTGAGGGGATTTTTTCACTTGCTCCTCTAGAAGAGAATCTGCATATGCCACCAAGGGAGACTGCAATACCTTATCAATTTCTGCCTCTGCCTTAAAGAGGTCTCCTTCCTGAAATATTTCTTCTTCTAAACTCTTAGGACTTTCACCTTTCTATGATTCTTCCTGTGGGTTATCAACATCCTGGGAAATAGATACATCCACTTGTTCCACAACAGGAATATTGACCAAGGCCTTCTCCATTGTTGCAGTGTCCTTTGAAGAAGGAGTCCTTGATCTCCTCATGTTGACTTGTGTCCTTTCCCTTGCCTCGACCAACAACATTCTGTCCTGATCCGGCCTGTAAGCACATAAGAATAACCACAATTAGATTCATAAGAAGAAATAAGTACAATAGATCATTATGTCAAGATTCAGGATTTAGCTCCCCTCGCGGATTCTACACTGGGAAGGATTTTCAAGAAAATCCGGAACAGGCAAATTCCAACGAACCAAACAAACAAAATCCCAAAACATGATTTGAATCTCCAACTCAACCAAGGAAAAGCATTAGGAATACTTAGCATAAGCTCTTTAATTTAATCAAATGTATTACCAAGAAACCCACAATCCCTAACTATCAATTTCTACATTTCTCCAAAACACCCGAAAGAATCCACCGGAGACGAATTCTGGCGAAATCAACAACAGTTACAACTAACTCGGGACAAACGAAGGGACACGAACTATAGTGAAAATACAGATGGAATGGATTTTGGGGAAATCTAGATATAACAGTATCAAAACTCAACATCGGTAAAATGACCTGACCGCGGACTTCGGGAAAATCCGAATGAAACGGATTTTGGCGAAACCAAATGAAATCCGGCAGAAAGTGAAAAAAGGAAAGGAGATAGAAAGTTCAGGGAAATCTGGAGGAAACAAAATTCCGTGAAGACCTCCAAAACATGAACCTGTCTATGTCCCTGGTACTTTATCAAAGCAATTCAAACCACTTCGGATCCAAGCCAAAAATCTAAAAACAACTCGACCTAGGACCTTAATGAATAAAACATGAACCAATGACCCCTTTCTCAGTAATTAGAAGAAGAAATGGCCATGCCCTAGGTTGGGAACCCTAAATGTCTACCATGAAAGCACAAACGACTTGCTCATGTACCAAAATGGAAAGCTTGAAGCCACAAAAAACAAAGGCCCAAATGATAATCGACACTAGACCAAGTATAAACATTCGATCGACAAAATGAACTGGTGTATTAATGAAACCCAAAGAACACTCCATGAGGACATGCACCAAGAAGAACCAGAAAAACCACAAAAGACTCCCCAAGCAAACAAAGAAAAAGCCATTGAAACCAATAGAGAGTAGGACACATCTACATACCATGGAAACTTGAAGGTTGAAGCTAATGAATTCAAGATACAACCACTTAGTGCAAACAGAATATAGTTATGCACAAGAAATACAAACTCGTAACCCAAATGGCCTCAAAAATTTGACTATCCTGCAAACACCAAGAACCTCAACATGCAATGTCAAATGATAGAAAATGCACAACTCAAAATGATCAATTACTCCTCAAAGAATCGATATATCAAAACCAATAGACCTCTGCACAAACGCCATTAATGCATTCGACAAGATAGCTGTAGTCACAAAGAAATTTTGAGAATTCAACATCACCATGGATTTCAAGGATTCGAAACTGCCATGGATTTCGGGGAAATTCGGGATGTGTGGACTTTCCTGAAAGTAGTGCAAAAGATCAATTTCGGACAATAAGAAGGAACTGGGAGAATCCGGCCCAGGCGGATTTTCTCGAAAATAGTGAAAAACCCGAGATAAAGCCAAAAAATTCAGATTTTCAATATAGTTCAAAAGAAGGCCACCTCGATTGGAAAAAAAAGGTTAATAAGGCATAGACCCAAGCAAGCAAAAAACCCCCAAAAGGAAAGGGTCAAAAAATGAAAAGAGAAAAGAAAGAGGGTCCCCACATTTAGTGGGCCATGTGTGAAAAATTGCACAACAAATGGTGACTCTGCTGGGGAAATGCTCCAAAGCATTTCAAAGATAAACTAGAACCTAGAATCGCTGGTTTTAATATTTTCATCAAGACTCTTGAGAACAAAGTTTCAGAAACCACAAGTAAGAAGACCTTTTCCTATACCAGGGTCCAAGTGTGTGTATTATGCATTTATTTCCATCTTGTAAGTGCAATGGGAACAAGAATAAACCTGACCAAGCTACATAAGAATTCAAACTTCAAAAGCAACCTGGATAGAGCCTCACTGCCAGTCAAGCATCCATAGCCCCGGTGAGGTTATCACTGTGACCCTCCCAAGCATAGCTCTACTACCAGTCAAGCGTCCATAGCTCTGGTAGAGATGCTAGGATACTCCTGATAAGGTGAAGGCACTGAGATTTTCAAAAAAATTCTTCTTTTCTCTTTTTCTTATTTATAGATCCTTCTTGTCACCTTTGTAAGTAATGAAACTCACACTCAGGGATGAGGAACACAGTGGCACTAAAGTAGAATATAAGATTTTTTAGTAGGCCAAACTATTCAAGAACCAAATGCAACTCTAGAATCTTAATTTAATGTGAGAATGTGAGACCCAGATATATTCCAAAGTGTATCCAAAACAAGTGACTCTAATTCTGGGTACAAGGAATCATCCGATAAAAGAAAACCACCACCTGATTCTAAAAAACTGATTAGAGTTTATAAAAGAAATCCTCAAAACATTTCCAACTAGAATAGCCCCGGTGAACAGGCACAATAGCCCAAAGAAATTAGGAACCCAAAAGCAAAACAAAACAGAAAGCAAAACAAACCAAAGCAAACCTAATCTACCAAAGCAAAGCAAAAACAAAACAAACAAAAGAAGATCTACTTTAACTATGTACAGGATGAACTGCAAGCAATTCAAGGTTGGAAATAATGTTTCAGATACTGCCCATTGACATGTAGAGGGATATCCTCACCAGTGAGGGTTTTCAAACGAAAAACATTATCTCCCAGAATTTTTGAAATCCAGTAAGGGCCAAGCCAAAGTTTTTCAAATTTATCGTGTTCTCCTTTACGACCATGGGCTTTATCCCAATAAAGAACTAAGTCAGAAATCTTAAAGGCCTTTACCTTAGCTCTCCTATCAAACCATCTTTTTACTACACCCTGATGTTTAGCAAAGTTCTCTAGGGCTTCATCTCTTTTTTCTTCCAAATGTCATAGTTCATCCAAACGAGCTTCGTGCTTGTCTTCTTTGTTATAGTACTCATTAATGAATTGTAGGGTAGGGATTTTCAACTGAATAGGAAACACTGGTTCCAAACCATACACCAAGTGGTAAGGGGAGGTTCCTATGGATGCCTTCTATCTTGTACAGTTAGCCCAAAGTGCAAATTAGAGCTAGGTGTGCCAGTCCTTAGGATTTTGTTCTAGCAACTTACGAATGACTGTCAATAGGTTCTTGTTGGAAGACTCAACTAGACCATTACCCTGGGGGTAATAATTGGATGAAAACTTAATAACAATGCCATGATCATACGCCCAATTAGAAAACTTTAGTGATGCAAGTGCAAGACCATTATCAGAAACCAAAGACAACGAACAACCAAAATGATTAATAATCCCAGACTCAAGAAAGTTGATTACCACATCCGAGGTACATTGTTTGCAAGCCAAAGCTTCTGTCCATCTTGTGAAATAATCAGTTATGGTAAGAATATGCCTATGGCCGACCGAGGATGGGGGGTTTATTGGACCTATGAAGTCCATACCCCACTGTGCAAATAGTTTTACCTCAATAACAGGCTGGAGTGGAAGAGCTGCGTGTTTTTCCTTGTTGTAGACTGATAGATATGAAAAGTTCTCACATGTTGGTGTACATCTTTGAACAAAGTGGGCTAGTAATAGCCCGCCCTTAAGATTTGATGTGCAGTGGATGATGTAGAACCATGTCCTGTGCCATATTTCTCATGAAATTCAATCATCACTCTAGCAGCATCATCCTTCCCTAAATACTTTAAGTAAACCCCCTCATGATTTATTTTATATAATATAGCTCCTTTCATAATAAAACTTCCACTCTTCAAGTGCAAGGCTCACCTCTAGACCGCATTAAGATGATAAGGACACTACTGATTCAATAGATAAAAGATGATTTCATCATACCAGTCTCTTGGAGAAACCTCCTGAAGGTAATAATGTTGGGTTGTGAGATCAGGACCCATCTCAACCATCATCTTCATAAGTCCTTGTCCTCTTACCAATTTCATGGTCTCAATTTCCATATCATATTCCTGCAACATGGTTACCCACTTGGCCCTTCATTCACCTAACTCATTTTGCATTAATAACAACTTTACTGCAGGATCAAGGACTATAGCAAAAACATTATTCCTCAGGATATAATGTAAGGACTTCTTTACTACTCAAACCAAAGCGTAGGCTTGTTTCTCTACATTGTGGTATTTAAATTCTGCATCTTTCAGAGGAGTACTCATGAAGGCTATAGGATGTTCATCCCCTTGGTTAGAATTTTGAGTCAGCATTGCAGCATAGGAGTGATCAAAAGCAAACGAATAAATGTAAAAAGGCTTAACATAATCTGAACTCATCAATACAGGAGCTTCGACAATGGCTTTCTTGATTTCAGTAAATGCCTCCTTAGCTTCTGCATTCCATTCTATTTTTTCTTCTTGTTTTAACATAGCATTCAATGGTTTAACTATCTTTGCAAATCCAGTAATAAATTTTCTAACGAAGTTAATCTTACCAAAGAATGACTTCATCTCTTTCTTACTTGCAGGAGGCTGAATCTTCAAGATGGCCTAAATTCTCTCAGGGTCAATGGCAATACCTTGCTCTGATATAATATGTCCTAATAACTTTCCTTCTGTGACTCTGAAAATACATTTCCTTGGGTTAAGTGAAATGCCAAATTATCTGCATCTTTGGAATACCTTGCATAAGTCTAATACATGATCACCTCATTTTTTGGAAAAAACTATCAGATCATCCATATAAATAATGATACACTTACCAATTATATCCTTAAAAGCAATATTCATGGCTCTCTAGAACATAGCTCTAGCATTGATCAACCCAAATGGCATTCTTCTGTAAGCAAATGTTCCCCACTTTGTAGTAAAGGCAGTCTTATGTCTATCCTCATATTGCACCATAACTTGGTTATATCCAGAATACTCGTCCAAAAAGGACATCATCTGTGATCCATTAATAATCTGAAGCACTGCATCCATTGAAGGAACTGGATAGTTATCCTTTTCTGATGCTCTATTCAGATTTCTAAAATCAACACACAATCTAATCTCTCCATTCTTTTTCCTTACTGGAACCAAGTTTTCCACCCAAGTAGAGTGTCTTACTAGAAATATAATACATGCTGAAAGTAGCTTTTGCACCTCCTTCTAAATAATGGGCTCTAACAAAGCATTAATTGGCCTTTGTCTCTGTCAGAAAGGCTTGACATCAGATTTCAAGGGGATAGTGTGTGTGATGATTGAAGTATCATATGTTTTTAGATCCTCATAGCTCCAAGCTATTACATCATGATATGTATGTAATGTATCAATAATCCTTTTCCTTTCTTCCAGAGTACACACCTTGCCAATAAGAACATTCTTCAAATCATCCGATGTCCCCATATTGTATGTTTCACACTGGCTACTAATGGACTCTCTTTTAGTTTGTTGTTCTTGATCCCTTATTTTATCCAAGTCAAAAATCCGTTCAAGTTGCACCATACCCCTTGGGATGGTATTAGTCTTTAGATTGATGATTCCTTCAAAGTCTATATCTGCTTCTTGAGGCTCGACCTCATCAATAACTTGGGAGGCAAACACATCACAACTTGTAGTAAAATACAAGATGTGCTTGTCATCTTCAAATACCTGAAAGTTAGTAACGTTTTTAGGTATGGAAGGGATGGGAGTGAGCTCAACTGTAAATTTTTTCAATCCCAAAAGTGACAAAGGTTGTAATGTGCTGGAAGCTTGAGCAAAGGAATCAGCAACCTAATTTTTGTTCCTAGGGATCAATCGTATATTGAACGTATCAAACCCTTCTATGAGATCCCATACTCTATGCCTATAGTTGGTCATCCTTCTGTCCCGACATGAATAATGTTTTCTTACTTATTTAATCACCAATTTAGAGTCTCTAAAAACTTGTAATAGCTTAACTTTCTTCCTTGATGCCATCAGTAAGCCGTGGATACCAGCCTCATACTCAACAACATTATTAGTGCATTGGAACTGGAGTCTGTGGGCAACAAAATAGTTATTTCCTTGAGGACTAATCAATTCAAATCCCACTCCAGCACCCTGTTTGGATTTAGATCCATCAAATTTTAATGTCCAACAACCATCAGGTTCTTTAGGCTTCAATTTACCTTGTTCTTTGCTAAGGGTAGGAGGTTCTTCAGGAAGCATAGGGCTCTTACCCTTAGCATTAACTCTTATCTCTCCTTGTATCTTAAGTCGAGTAGGTAGAACTGGATCGATGCACTTCTGTATCTGTCTGACAACAGTTTGACATAAGTTACACTCCAACTTAGAATGAGGTGCATCATGTACTCTACACCAATTGGGAAGCAACAACACCTCAACGGTCATGCTTCCTCTTAATTGCACTTGATCTTTCATACACTTCTGGATGAACTCCTGAAATTTATCCAATAAACCAAGTTGTCTATCATTTTCCTCACTTATTTCATTCTCTGGTTCAATCAAAGTCTTAGGAATTCTGTTCTCTAGAGGGTGTCCATTCAAAGAATCCTGGAACATAAAAACTTCTTCATCCTTTGTTACTGATGCAGCCAACACATAATTTCTCATGCTAAATTCAGACACCAATACCTCATTTGAGATAGTTTGGTATTTTGTGATCACATATTTCATCCTAGGTTCTCTTTCAATTCTGATTTGATTTGGAACTCCTTTCCATGGTAACCACATATGGGAATGATCTGTCGAGGTGTATCCATTCAAAGCCTTATGAAAATCTCTACCCAAGATCAACCCATAAGTATTAGGGATGTCAGCAACTTGTATATTGATCACTTGCTACACCCTAGGATCTGATGCAAGCTGCGTAGGAATCATGTTGAATTCTTCAACCACACTTACCTCTATTTTATCCAACTGAGTAACCTTCTTTTGAGAAGCTATAGGAATGATACCCAATGCTTTGAAAACAACAAAAGGCATAACATTTGTGGAGGCTCCGGAATCTAGAAGACAATTATGCAAATTCTTTTCGAAGATACAAACATAAATTAGGAAAGGGGGCGTTTCCATCTTACTTTGAATAAGTTCAGATGAGTATCAACTTGTGCAACCTGACCTTTATCTTTATCTCCCCTCTTTTCCATAGGTGGGACCTGACTTTTGGGTATGTGATAATTAGAAGACCTGGTAGTAGCCTCACTCATGGCTACCCCTTGTGATGTTGTATTTGAACTAAATGATCCCAAAAATGCATTCCTAATAATAGGAACTCTTAATAATTCAAAAGCAGAAAGACTCACCTTTATTTTCTTGAATTGTTCAATTACATATTAGCCAAATTGCTCCACATTCAAGTCAGCATGAGTCTCTTTGCAGCTGCTTGCTTGTTTATCTTTGGATACTTCAACATTATTTCCCCTTGATAAGTATTGGGTTGGTACCTAAGGATAAGGTGGATTATTACTAGCTTGTGGGTCTGGTGGAGTATTGAAATTATTAGGAGGGATAGAAGTAGTGAAAGGACCTCCAGCTTGGGGACCCCTGTTGGGTCTATTTCTCAAATCATACTTCTTTGTTGGCTGTTGGAACATCTGAACTTCCTCAATACTGACTTCTTCCCCATCTAAAGGGCCATTATCATTTTCATTGTCCTCGTTGAACAACTAGGTAATCTCATCTTCATTCAACACCTGCTCTGCCTCATTCTCAACATTACTGGATACTTCTTCTGGTTCATTTTCTTCACTTTTTGGAAATGAAGCATGATTAAGTACCAGTACTAGAGAATCATAAGGGTTTGAAGGTACAATTTCTTGACCAATGGCATTATTTTCTACTTCATACTGAAAGATAGAAGCTGCAGTCTGAAATTCGGCACAGTCTAACTCAAAGTGTTGGCTTGTCTTATGGAGTATGCACAATCCAGACAAAGTTGCTTCTGCTAAGTACACTCCATTTGGAGGCTTCTCTTGAGTAGAGGGCTGATCCAAGGGAGTAGGAATCCCCCCATTGTTAGGTCCAGTATTCCAAGATCTATTCTGCCTAGGTTGTTGCCCCCTATCAAATCCTTGTCCACCTTGTTGGTTTCTATCAAAATCCTAACTAGAGCCTTGTCTTCTATCAAAATTCTGACCACAACCCTGCCCTCTGTCATAATTTTGATTCCTATCAAAGTACTGACATCTTTCAAAATTTCTATTCTCCCTACCATAGCTGGACTGTATATTCTTCTGAGCAGCCTGAAGCTAGCTATTCTGATTTCTCAAATAAGTTACCTCTGTATTCGACCTCTTCACTTGTTCAGACAATTCATCCAACCTCTCCTTATCCAGATTGCTGGGTGGTGCTGGATTACCTCCCAAAGGATATCCAGGTATATGCCCAAAACCAACAGCCTGATTCAAGACTTTTGAATTTTGCAAATATGAAGGGAAACCAACTTGTTGCTACTGAAGGGTTTGAAAGACTCTCTGTTGGGGATAAGAAGTCGTAGGTTGAACTTGATTTATAGGTGGACCTGGGTGAGGAACCAGAGGTAGTGACGACATAGGATTCATTATTGGAGCATGACTAGTCAAGGCCTGATTAAGGGCTTGGATTTGTCCAGGGTGAGCAATAGGTCCCAAAGATGGCAAAGGTCCTGATAAATGCTGCCTTAAGTCTGTGCTGACTTTCACTACCTCCGCATATGCAGTGAGAAAAGTGTTTGGAGGATTAGTCCTTTGTTTTAGGAAGGTAGCAGTAAGGCTATCCAGGGCCTCAAGATATATTTCTAAAGCTTTATCTTCATTTCCAGCATAAGGTGCCTGGAGTATGATATATAATCGATGGAACCTATCATTGAATGATCCTATGGGCTCATTAATCTCCCTTTTTACCCCAGTAAAATGCAAGTATAGCTCATTAGCACTGATGAGAATTTTGAAATTTTGCAGGAATGCAACTTCCAACTCAATCCAATTACGGATGGAAGCAGCAAGCATGTGATTATACCAATAAAAGGCTTCTTCTCCTAGAGAATAAGGTAACAACCTACATGCAACATCCTCGTCATTAATCCCCCTATCTCTCAGACAAGTCTGAAAAATTTGAATATGTTCTTCTGCTGTTCTATTGGGGTCATGGGTATGAAACTTAGAACATAAATGCTCAGGGTTTTTGGGCATGACATTGTAATTATTGAAGATCAATGGGGATGGATTAGTAGCAAGAAAAGCCATTGGTGGAGGTAGGGTTGGTAAGAACTGATTTATGACTGGTTGTGGTTGTGGAATGGGAATCCCCTCAGAATTAGATGAAGATGAAAATGATGGGGATGATGGGAGTGGATGGGCTGATGATGATTCTTCCCTTCTTCTAGTCCTTCTTGACCTAGTAGGGACTTGTAATTCTTGAAATTATTCCTCTCCTAGTGTGGATCTAGTTCTTCTTCTAAGTCTCTTAGGAGAGATGGTGTTTAACAAATGCTCCAGCTTGCTTATTAAAATTACCTCCTTCTAGCACCAATCTGTTGATGGTGTTTTCTGGACAGCAACAACTCAAACAGAATATGATATCCTATCTCTCTTGAAAGGTAAATCTCTATGAGAAAAGAGATAACCCCAAGGTCTCTAATATCAAGTCTTGACAATGTAGTGAAACAACTCAGAGATAAAGTGAAAATGCTGGTAATCACAAGGGGACCTTACTACGAGCAGAGCTGGACTTCAAACTTATTAAATGTAAGCAATAAATTGATACTTCAAAACTTGATGCAAATAAGAAAATAAAGAAATAGCAAAAGATAAAGGTTTCAAAGATAATCTTAAAACTACTTTTAATCCTAAGATTGAAAATGCCAAAGGATAGGATGTTCAAAATGGACCCATCTCTCATAAACTATTTTCTGCTTGACCTAGATGAATCTGCAACTCCACATAAATAGTGCAATCTTCTAAGGTATTGAAAGATTTTCAAATCATGAACATTCATTCAGTCAACCTTACAGCAATTGAGATGAATAAACTTTCATAATTGAACTAAGCACAAATATAAGTCCAGGATAACTTTGCAAAGTAGCTAACAATTAGCTAACTGCAAAAAGTATGGACTAGAGATCGCTACAAACATGAAACCCTAAGCATTATCAAATAATTTAACCATAAACATAGCAATTTGAAAGATGGAATAACAAGAACCATTCCAGATGAGATTTCAAAGATAGATAACAAACACAATATCCCTCTTATATTAAATCATCTAAAAATAGCAGCAATTCCAGTTTTTCATTACAACATTTGCTTGGAAAATAAACCCTAACTTGCTCTAATATCACTTAGCTACTCTCCTGATCTACCTATCCTTTTATCTCTATTTTTTAATCTCTTGTCTACTACTCAAATGAGGCAACATGCCCGGTTTTATAGAGAATCTACAAGATAGGTCAGCCCAAATTATAATTTTACAATAAAACATGACCTATAAGAGGTCGGCCCCAAAGAATAATCCGATCATATGAAATGTGCCATAGCACCAATTTTATCCCCAAAAATCGCTAAAGTGTCAAAAAGATCAGCCCAATATGTATGAACAAAATGGGAAGCACAAATACCGATGTACCCCTATATAATCACTCCCCATCCTTGTCTTTAGTTTTATCTTCCTCATCATGTACAACCAACAGGACCCTATCCAATTCAGCAACAGGTGGCACAAGCAAAACCATGGTCTTTCTCTTAAGGATCTTGATATCTTCCCTTGCTCGTCCAACCACACCATCCCAATCGGCCTTGTTGATCAAATATCTATCAATGACTGCAATGTATGTTGCTACATCATCCAGCTGATGCTCAGTTACTGACCCTTCATGGACTGGAGAATACACATCTCTCCACCATTCCCTAAGCTGCTCCAAACTGAGATGCTTCGGAGCAAACTTCTTCCTTCCAGTCATGAATTCGAAAAATGAAATGCATTTGTCATACACATCAGTCAGGGAATCCTCAATTTGTTTTGCGTATTTATTGATATTTTTCAAGGCCTTCTGCCTCATTAGAAGGATTTCAAACCATTCCCAAGGTTCAGCAACCCTTGGAAGAGGAAGAATCCCACATCTTACCAATTCATCCTCAGTGAATCCCATAATTGTTGTAACCTTCTACAGTAGGAGATCAGTATCCTCCTTATCTTGAGCTAACACAACCTTCAACAATGTTACTGACCTCATAGAATCCCCTACAATAGATAGAATGCCCTTGATGGCCTCATCTCCCTTAGCTTGGACACCTTGCAACCAAGTGACTGTAGCATGTGAGGTGCCCTTCATCTTTTCTAACTCAGAGATTGTCTCCTGGGGAAGGAATCCTGCAGCAGAAGAGGAGAAACCAATAGCTTGGAAAGGTTTCATCAACTCCTGCAAGTATCTTTTCAATTTCTCATTCTCTCCCTCCAATTCATGTTATGTCTGTACTGCCTTCTTCAATCTCCACACAATGACTGCACTGGAACCCTCATATTCTTTGATATCTTGCTCTATGGTAGCATGTCCTAAATCAATAGTATGCACATTATAATCCTAGCTAGTCACATTTTCCCTAGCTTTGTTTGGAGCAGGGGTAGCAATATGGGCCACTCTATTACCGGATCCATCCCTTTCAATTCAGGATACAACCCTTGCTTTCTTTTTAGTTTTCCCCTTTTCCACATTGGCCATAAGGACATCCCAATTAGGAGGAGCATCCTCCACTATTACCATTTTAATCTTCAAGCCTTTCTCAAGCCAATCTAGAATAGTGGACCCAGTAGGTACTGTGCCTTGCTTATCCTGCTCTTTCTCTTGTTGATCATTAGTTGCATGCTTTTCAACACTCGGACTTCTAGGAAAATCGACAGTTGGATTTCCTTCCTGTGGCACCTGCTCTTCTATTACAACTCACTATGGTGATAAGCTTTTAGTTACTACTTATTCCTATTGAGGGGATTTGTTCACTTGCTCCTCTGCAGGCGAATCTGCATATGCCACCAAGGGAGACTGCAATACCTTATCAATTTCTATCTCTACCTTAAAGAGGTCTCCTTCCTAAAATATTTCTTCTTGTAAAACCTTAGGACTTTCACCTTTCTTTGGTTCTTCCTACGGGTTATCAACATCCTGGGAAATAGATACATCCACTTGGTCCACAATAAGAATATTGACCGAGGCCTTCTCCATTGTTGCAAGTGTCCTTCAGAGAAGGAGTCCTTGATCTCCTCATGTAGACTTGTGTCCTTTCCCTTGCCTCGACCAACAACATTCTATCTTGATCCGGCCTGCAAGCACATAAGAATAACCACAATTAGATTCATAAGAAGAAATAAATGCAAGAGATCATTATCTCAAAATTCGGGATTTAGCTCCCCTCGCGGATTTTGCACTGGGAAGGATTTTTGAGAAAATTTGGACCAGGCGGATTCCAACGAAGAAAACAAACAAAATCCCAAAACATGATTTGAATCTCCAACTCAACCAAGGAAAAGCATTAGGAATACTTAGCATAAGCTCTTTAAGTTAATCAAATGTATTACCAAGAAACCCACAATCCCTAACTATCAATTTCTACATTTCTCCAAAGCACCCGAAAGAATCCACCAGAGACGGATTCTGGCGAAATCAACAATAGTTACAACTAACTGAGGAGAAATGAAGGGACACAAACTGCAGGGAAAATCTGGATGGGACGGATTTTGGTGAAATCTAGATATAACAGTATCAAAGCTCAACATCGGTAAAACGACCCGACCGCGAACTTCAGGAAAATATGGATGAAACAGATTTTGGTGAAACCAAATGAAATTCGATAGAAAGTGAAAAAAGAAAAGGAGATAGAAAGTTTGGGGAAATTCGGAGGAAGCGAAATTACACGAAGACCTCGAAAACTCGAACCTTTTTACGTCCCTGGTACTTTATCAAATCAATTCAAACCACTTCGGATCCAAGCCAGAAATCCAAAACCAACTCGACCTAGGACCTTAATGAATAAAACATGAACCAATGACCCCTTTCTCATTAATTTCGAGAAGAAACGGCCATGCCATAGGTTGGGAACCCTAAATTTCTGCCATGAAAGCACAGACGGCTTGCTCATGTACCAAAATAGAAATATTGAAGCCACAACAAACCAAGGCCCAAATGATAATCGACACTAGACCAAATATAAACATCGATCGACAAAATGAACTGGTGTATTAATGAACCCAAAGAACACTCCATGAGGACGTGCACCAAGAAGAACCAAAAAACCATGAAAGACTCCCTAAGCAAACAAAGAAAAAGCAATTGAAACCAATAGAGAATGGGACACATTTACATACCATGGAAACGTGAAGGTTGAAGCTAGTGAATTCGAGATACAACCATTGAGTGCAAACATAATATAGTTACGTGCAAGAAATACAAACTCGTAACCCAAATGGCCTCGAAAATCCAACTATCCAGCAAACACCAAGAACCTGAACATGCAATCTCAAATGATAGAAAATGCACAACTCAAAATGATCAATTACTCCTCAAAGAATCGATATATCAAAACCAACAGACCTCCGCACAAATGCCATTAATGCATTCAACAAGACAACTGCGGTCACAAAGAACTTTCAGGGATTCGACATCATCGTAGATTTCGGGGATTCAACACTGCCATGGATTTCAGGGAAATCTGGTATGTGCGGACTTTCCCGAAAGTAGTGTGAAAGATCAATTTTGGACAATAAGAAGGAACTGGGAGAATCTAGCCCAGGCGGATTTTCTCGAAAATAGTGAAAAACCCAAGATAAAGCCAAAAAGTTTAGATTTTCAATATAGCTCAAAAGAAGGCCACCTCAATTGGAAAAAAAAGGTTGATAAGGCATAGACCCAAGCAAGAAAAAAACCCCCAAAAGGGAACGGTCAAAAAATGAAAAGCAAAAAGAAAGAGGGTCCCCACATTCAGTGGGGCGTGTGTGCAAAATTGCACAACAGGTTGGTTTGCTTCTACTTGAGATCTAGATTCTCGCCATACCCACCAGGGGTATACGTCCCCGATCTAGAGCCACTAATAGAGCTTTTTAAATTTCACAAATTTTAGATGGTTCCATGCACATTTTATTCATTGACATCATTTTTGCTTAATAGTTGTATGTTAGGGTTTAGGGGTTTATAACCCTTGTTCAATTTTTTTCAAAACTATTGAACCCTTGCATTGTTTTTCCATGTTGACCTACTATAACCAATCACCGTTCATCTTAGTTATGACTTATGACATCATGACCATTGTATTTATTGGCCCCTCTTCCTATGCCCACTGGTCACCGGGTGTTTGTTAAATTTTAAATATTTCATGGTCGGCCCAAAAAATTTCACCTTTTAAAGACTTATGTCCTAAGTCTTTATATTTTTTTAGGGGTCATTGCCCATTACCTAACCCATGGCCCCTTCCTTATAAAAAATAATATGTGCACATGTAGAAAATTGAGCCATCAAATTGAATGATCAAAATCCATGCCCTTGCATGCAATATGTGTTGTATTTAAAAAGTATATTTTGGCTGGACTGCGTGGTGTGCATGATTGCACCACATGTCCTTCAATTCAAGTGGGGCCGAGTTCCCACTATCAGCATGGTCTTAGATGGTGATGTATCAATGACTCTAATGTACTACCTAGTCTTAATCTGGGTCGTAGTGGATGTGCCACGTAGGGTATTAAATAATGTCACCTAACGTTGTGTGTAGCTTGCACAATGGCGACACATGGACTCTATTGGAGGCACAAGCGGGCTGAATGGGGCCCACATATGATACACATGTGTTCTTATTGGTCAAAGCATCATTTTCGATAAGCTTTCCATGTGACAACTTGGAGTTTTCAAATGTCTTTGACTCAATCTGAGTTATTCAAGGGACCAATGCATCATCGATGACCTATATTCAAAATCCAGAACCAAACATGTGATGGTTGTTTCAGCTCTAAAAATGGTGAGCATTAATGGTGCAAGCTCTTTTGATGGATATCAACTTGATTTCCATGCATGCGAAGGGATACTTCTTGCCAATCATAATAAATTGTATGCTGATTTCCATGTACCTGGGAATTAATGGTGGTGAAACAAACACCAGCAAATAATCACTTGTTCACTCATTTTTTTCTTGGAGCATTGATGATCAACATCATCAATTTGGTTAATAAATATGGATGATGTATTTTCATTTTCACCATCACAATTAAGTTTCTAAGTTTCTCTGTGCTCCTGTAGTATTTAGTAATCGCTCCTATGAAGCTTTGAGTCTTGGTGTAAAATGAGCAAGTTGACTACTTCTCCTTCATCTATACCCAAGTCTGCTAGGGTAGATAGGTGAAGGTATCATGAAGAAATGCCACAACATGAGAAGATCACCCATCTAGGTGCTCATATTGTGAAGGAGGAAAGTATAAAACTTGTCCCAGGCATTACTAGGTACAACTCTTGGCTCAAAGGCCAAGTTGTAAGAGTAGAGGTGGTAGCGTTTGGCAAGGAGAGGAAGTCTACAAAGTATGAGAGGAGATCAAAGGCCAAGTTGAGATACGGTCATGGCTCTCTGGGTAGAAAAAAATCTCCCATTGATGTCTTTGGTAGCTTTGGTGGTGGTGATTCAGAGGCTTACTTTGATTATAGCTATTTCCTCACAGCTCTGACTGAGATGGTTGGTGTGAACAAGGAGGTCCTCGCGGTTTCTAAAATTACTGTGGTAGCACCGTGTGATGGTTTTGGTTATGGTGCTGGGAAGTTTATTGATGAAGATGAGGTGGTGTTTTTTCCTCCCAGTATGGTGAAAACATGAAGTGGCCATCTGTATCATGTCCATGATGTTGCTCTAGGTTACGGGTGATGGTGTTGTTTTCTTGGTTTTCCACTTTTTGTTCTCTTACTGGTGTTGGTTGTTTTTGGGGTTCGACTTGGATGTGGACTACAAGGCCTTAATGGAATTTTGATATGGGTATGGTGACACTGATTGGTTATGTGGTTTGTTAAAAATTTTGATTCCCTTGTTTGGTAAATGATGGTATCCAACCATCTGGGAAATTTTGAAATGCAGATGAAATTCTATTTTGAAATGAAATTTTCATCAAACGTAACTGCAATGAGCCCGATGCTTGTAGCTCTCTTATACTATAAAAGAGATTTCAAGGCTCATTGCAAGGGTCATATTTTTGAGTCCAGAAGGTCTAGGTAGGTTATAATGAATGCATATGATGCAGAATTTTGGATGAATCTATTGGTAAATTGTCTTGGGTATAGGATATATGTGAAATAGTCTTAATAGTTTTATGCACATCACTGATATAAAAAAAAATATAGAAAATTAAAGTACATTCTCTCCTATGTACAATTGTTACATGCAATGAATGAAAATATCAAGTATAGTTTCATTTGTCTTCAATGGTTCACTTGAATGTATGAACATTTTCTTGCCTTAACTCAAAGAGTTAATTAAATGATTTGAAAAGAGTTATGGTTCTGTGATAATTTTCTAAGGATGTGGTAAGAAGTAATACCTTAAGTACTATGAGTTTTTGTGATTTAATGCATTACAAGAATGGTCCACTCAATTTAGGATTAAATGTTATGCATATGACAAAGTATTTCACATTTGACTCCTCTTGCCCAATTTGATGAGGCACTAGTTTAGTTGTCAAGGATTCTTATTATATAATGAAACCAAAAAGTACCTACCTATGGATTCAAGGTTGGAACATTAATTAGTTCAAATTTTATCCATTCTGAGATGCAATTCTCATATTATACTTTTATTCCTAGGAATATATTTTTGTATTGAAGTGTTCTTGTGATAGAGAGTATCAAATGGGCACAAAAAGGAATACCCTCCTTGGTTTCACAGAGTCTAAAGAGTAGGGGTAAATCCCTAAGAAGATTTACCCATCAATTGGCCACTATAACTTTGATAATTGTTGAACATAGATATTGGCTACCTCTTAGAGAACTTCAGGGTTTAGCTAGAAAAAAAAAAGACCAACACAGACTATTGGAATTAATTCATACTGATCTTTGTGGTCCTAAAGGCTGAGCATTCTTCAAGGTGACAAGTATTTCATTCTTTTTATTGATGATTACTCTAGAATGACATGGGATACTTTTGTTAGAGAGAAATATGATGCATTAGATAAATTCAAGGAATTTAAGTTATGGTTGAGAATTAAATAGATTTCAAAATTAAATGTTTGAGGTTTGACAGAGGTGGAGAATTAACCTTCAATGAGTTTAACATTTTTTTTGAAGTTCATGGAGTAAAGAGGCACTTGTCTGCCCCTAGAACTCCTTAGTAGAATGGAGTGGTTGAGAGCAAAAATAGAACTATTCAAGAAGCTTTTAGAACTATGATGAAATAAGAAAATCTATCAAAAGTCTACTAGAGAGAAGCAGTTCATACTTTTGTTTACATACTTAATAGAGAAAAATCCAAACCTAATATTACAAATACTCCCTATGAGTTCTAGTATGGAAGGATCCCTACTGTCAAGTACTTTAGAGTACTTGGAAGCAAATTTTATATTGAGAGAGATGAAGAAAGCTTAGGAATGTTTGATGCAAGGTATAGTGAAGGAATCTTCCTTGTATATTCTACTAAAAGAAAATCTTATAGATGTTATATCAAAAGGATGAGAAGGATTGTTGAAAGTGTAAATGTAAAGGTTGATGAAAATCTGAAGAATTCAATTGCAGTAGATAGATATGTGTCAGATGAAATTGATTGCAAAGAAGAAGAGGAAGAAAAATCTGAAGAAAAAGAAGTGAAGGATGAAGAGTAATAAGCTCCAGACAAGACCCCTAAGACCCCTAAGTATGTGCAAGAGAACCATTTTGAAGATCGCATCATTGGAGACAAGAGGAAAGGAGTATTGAAAAGAAGCAAAGCTACTGAAGTTGAGGTAAATCTATGTTTACTTTCTAAATTTTAACCTATAATAGTGAGTGAGGCATGTAAAGATGAACATTGGATGAAGGAAATGGAATAAGAATTTATGCAAATTGAGAAAAATCAGACTTGGGAATTGGTTCCTAGACCGAAAAAGAAAAACATAATTGGAACTAAGTGGTATTCAAAAACAAGTTGAATGAGAATGGAGAAGTACTAAAAAATAAGGCAATACTTGTGTGTAATGGTTACTCACAAGTGGAAGGAATGGAATTTGAGAATATTTTTTCGCATATGGCTAGGATGGAAGCTATCAGAATGTTGTTTGCATTTGCAACATACAAGGACTTTAAAGTTTATCAAATGGATGTTAAGTCTATTTTTCTAAATGGTGAATTGGAAGAAGAGGTTTACATGGAACAAATGGAAGGATTTTAGTTGTTAGATCAATCAGATATGGTTTGTATATTGAAGAAGGAATTATATGGAATGAAGAAATATCCCAGAGCTTGGTATGAAAGATTGCATAGATACTTGATACAACAAGGAGTTTGTAAAGGCACCACAAATAGTAATCTTTACTTCAAAACTGAGGATGAAAAAATATTCATAATGGTTGTGTATGTGGATGATATTGTATTTGGTGGAAATGAAGCTATGTATAAGAAATTTTTTGAAGATATGCATAAATATTTTGAGATGTCAATGTTTGGGGAGATGAATTTCTTCCTTGGACTACAAATAAATCAAATAAATAAAGGGATTTTCATTTCATTGTTAAAGTATGTCAAAGAGATGTTGAATAAGTTTGGAATGGAACACTCCAAACTAGTAGCACTCCTATGGTGACTGGTTGTAAATTGAGCAAGGATGATAATTAACCTAAAGCCAATCAAATAAAATATAGATTTATGATTGGTGGACTGCTATATTTATCTGCTACTAGAACGGATATCATGCATGCCATTTTTCTTATGGCTAGACCTCAAGAAGAACCTAAAGAAATACATGTTGCAGAAGTAAAGAGGATATTCAAATATTTAAGAGGCACTCTAGATTATGGCTTGTGGTATCCTAAGGATATTGATTTCATATTAAATGCTTTTAAAGATACAAATTGGGCTAGTTGTGTTGATGACAAGAAATGTACAAGTGGTGGAGCATTCTTTCTTGGATGTAGATTGGTGTCATGGTTAAGTAAGAAGCAATATTTAGTTTTCTTATCCACTGCAGAGGCTAAGTATATTGCAGAAGCATCTTGTTGTACACAAGTTTTTTGGATGAGATATACATTGAAGGATATCAGAGTAGTGTATGATGAGCCTATATATATCTTGTGTGACAATACAAGTAAAATTAACAATTCAAAGAATCTAGTGATGCATTCAAGGACAAAGCACATATCAATTAGGTATCACTTTCTAAGAGAAAAGGCTATGGAGAATGAGGTAAATCTTGAGCATATACCTATAAAGGATCAAATTGCTAACAAATTTAGTAAGGCTCTTCCTAAGGATATTTTTTAGTATCTTTGGGAGATGTTGTGGGTTATGGCCTATCCTATCTTGAACTAGATGCATATGGAGATGCATGAGTCCAGTGGATCTATGGATTTATCTCTTGTCTAGACTAATGTTGGTGGTACCTCTTATAGGGAGTAGGTAGTATCATGTACTGTCATTGTTGCAAAGTTTTTGAGTTGATTAGGTGTACTCCTAAGGGGGGTATTTAGTGCAAGTATCCTGGTTAAATTTCAAAGGGGGAGAAAAATGAATAACATTTGATTATTCACCATATTTTCCATTGATTTCAAAGGTGGGAGAGGGAATCATGTGAAAAATATTAAGGAGGAAATAATTATCTACTCAAGGGGAGAGAAAAGGAGAAAGTGTATTCATATTGTTTTTTTCTTTGATGGTTTTTCCAATCATGTGTTGCCATCAATGAAAAAGGGGGAGATTTTTGTAAGTATGAAGGTGTTGTCACTAATTTCAATAGGATTTCTACTGGCTAGTGTTGTCATTGATGTCAACTATATGTCAAGGATATTGAGAAAATTGTGAAAAAGAGGAAAACATGATGTTGCAAGCTGTGTAGGTGTAGTTGAGATATTGAGGAAGTATCATGAGTATATGGAGCTATCTTTATGTTGTAATGTCTATATATGTGTTGGAATGAAGTGATATGTAGATATGATGTCTCTGGTACTTGGTTTCCATGTTCTTTTGAAAAAAATTGATAAACAAAGAAAACAGTGTCATGCTAGTGTTTAGAATGTGCTTCATGTTTATTTTGTGTTGATTCTATGCTTGTGTGGATCTAATATGTTGTTCAAGGTTGTTAGAGGTTGCTATTTTTTGAATCTGGGTTTCTAGATCATTGTAAAAAGTGAGATATTTTCACTAGTATGTGAACCAATTTTTCAGTGAAGTTTTTTGTGGTCTAGGAGAAATGTATTTGCTTCATGTCTCTTCATAGTTTGGCTTTAGGTTCTATGGATTTGGGAAGTTTCTTATAATTTTTATATTTTTTAGTATTCAAGGTTTCACTTGATTTGGTACAGTTCAATGTATGTTTCATCTATCAGTGTGTTAATAAAGTTTACAAGATGCTCTATGTTGAAGTATTTCTATGTTGAAACTTTGGATGAAGTTTTTTATGGATCTCAGGTGGTTCGAAAATTATTCTAGATCACGTTCAAGTAATTTTTTTTGTCTAAAAGTTTCAGATTGATTTAAGGAAGCGTGCACTTAATGTTTATGGTGTTTAGCATTGGTATTGGTCGACCTTTTATTTAACAATACATGCAAATCTTATAAATCATGTTGAGATGTGTTAGGATTTAATTTGGGTCCTAATTAATGGTTTTAATGGACTTTATTCATTCTTATCCACCACAAGAATGTTTAGGTGTTGACCTAATTTGAATTTGTAAGTGTAACAGATAGTTTTTGATCTTGGAGAAGGTTTTAGAGGTTGAGGTTGATATAAATAAGAGTAGATTTGTTGTGAGATGCGGGAGAGAAGCATGATAGACCCGAGATCAATGCGAGTGATGTATGTGATGTGAATTTGAGTAGAGCAATGTTAATTTCAAAGTGTTGGATTCCTGAAGGTGTCTACAATCATTCATACAAGGTTGTGAAAGTCTATGAGAAATTGTGGTGGATTCCTCGTTGCATTGAGAACTTTTTATCTATGTAACATTTCTCTTCTATCTTCTTGTAATTATTTTTGTGGCAGTGAGCCTTGGTTGTGACCTTTTTTGGACAATGTATCCTATTCTGGCAGTGAGCCCTTGTATCAGTTTTGCAATTAGTTATATTATGAGCTAATACCCACCATGGTTTTTCCCTCATTGGGATTTCCATGTAAATCTAGTGTTCTCTTGTGTATGGTGTTGTTATTTCAATTTCTTTTATCTGCATTTCATGATTAATCACTTTAACAAAATAAGGGTTTATTGAATGCATGTGGATCTGATGACTATTGAGGGTTTTGATGTTTTAATTCTACAATTGATTCAACCCCCCTCTCAATTGTATTTTTCATTCAATAGGTATGATCAATATGATTACTATGGGGATGGGATTGAAGAAGAAGTCCAAAAGTCCAAAAGACTAGGAATTTTTTTGTGGAATTAGGGAGTCGGTGATATGGGTACCAAGGGATTGATGGAGGAGTAAATCCAAAATTCTAGTGGATGCAAATGAATTAGTATTTTTATAAGACTTTAGAATTTAGGGTTCATGAATTCTAAGGAATGATACGAATGTAGAGGAAACCTTGATATTCTAATAGTCTAACAAAGTCAACACGTATGCACTTTTATGTTTTGGACTTTGGGGATTAGGGGTGTCAAATAAAGATGATGCATGGAAAGGAAACCCCAACATCCTAAAAGACCAAAAAATTGATGCTTAAATAATTTAATGAGACTTTTGGGCATGGTTTTGGGAGTGATAGGAAAGGCATGAAAGGATGGATATCCCCAAAACTATGACACTAAAAAAATGATACTTAGCTAATTTTTAAAGGATAAGAGGGAGAGTGAATATTAATAGGAAAGGTATATAGGGATGGACAAACCTAAATCTCTTATACCATGGAAAACTCAACACTTAGCCAAATTTATATTTTTAAACTTAGGTGTTTGACTAAACATGAATAGGGGGAATTAATGAAAGATCCAAAGACACCATTTGAAATAAGATGGACCATTTAGAGTATCTCAGATCAATTATAATCAATGGGAAATGAAGGGGGGCCTGAAATTTTAAGGGTTCACAAACCTAAATATATCATTACATAAATCTAATTATCTTAAAATATAGAAAAGATATCCAGATAACCTTATTGAATATTCTTCCAAAACCACACACTTGATTATTAAATTTGGTGAAATTTGTTGACATATTCTATAACTTATTGTTGAATTAGAACTATGAACAATAAGTGAATGGTTATGATATGGAATTCCACTACTTACCCTAAGGATACTCGTACATCAAACTCACTAGGCTAATTGAAAAATGAGTCCCTCACTTTATAGTAACTAGAGGGAACCCTAGTAAGTTCACTTCAACCTTGCAAATCCAACTTGAATATTCTTCTATCCTTCTTCTCTATTTCACCAAATACTCCCTTGCTATCTATTTATGCTACCTTTCCCAACTCTATTTTCTAGCATTTCCTTGACCTCTTCTTTTGGTTATGGTGGTAGTAATATTTACACTGGTCCTCCATGTTGATTCCATTTGAATCTCCCTTGTGATACTTGTATAGGTCTATGATGTTGAATATTAGGGATATACCAAGGTCTTCTAGAAAATTCACCTTGTATCAATTATTGAGTTAAATATTCTTATGATTCTACAAGAAACAAACTTATTTTTTCTCTTGTTTTATGCTTTGACTAGAAACATCTCTTTTATAAAGTACACCATCATTACATCTTATACTACAAAATATTTCTAGCTTTTGGGTTTGTTAGATTATTATTTTTGTTTCTATACATCTTCTCCAAGAGGTTTTTCACCTCATGCACCTTCTCCATGTGCTCAAAAAAATCCTCTACCTTCACACTCATATTTTCTTCCTTACTAATGTTTCTTAGTTTTGATGCATTTTTTTATTGAAATAGTTTAAATTTTGAAAGGTGTCCATTTGGTGCTCCTATTCACTAAATTATTGTATGTAAACACTTCTTATAATAATACTAATTCCCAATGAATTTTTTTTTCTCCAACCAAACATCTCAGAAGGTTACTTAAGCTTCTATTTAATACTTCTATTTTCCCATCAATTTTTGGATGGTATGATGAGATGAGTTTCAATTCCATTTTCATATTTTTACATGAGGTCCTCCAAAAGTATCCCAAAACATTAGTGGCTTTATCTAAAACTATGCTTCCTATCAAACCATACAATCTTCTACTTGAAAAATAAGTTAGAGCTATGTGTACCCTAAAATTTCTTTTCTTACATGGAATGAAGTGTATCAAATTGGAAAAAATATCTATTACTACCATAATTAAATCATCTCTTATTTATTTTCTCAACACTCCCAATACAAAAATACGTCTATGCAACCCTCCAAACAAATAAAACAAAGTTAATTGCCCCTAATTTAACTTTAGTGCCTAATTTAGTGGAAAATAAAATATATTAGACCTACAAACCTACAAAACCACAAGTTAGTGGTTTCAAATTGAGTCTTGGATAGACTTAACTAGCTAAATCACTTGTTAGTCCCAAAAGGTAAGCTAAAATACAAGATAATAATCAAAATTTACAAATTGTTAGAAAAGCATGTCTCTATCAAATAGAGACACAAATAGACTGAATAGAAGCACAATAGTAATTACTATAAACATACAATGAAGGGTACTCCCCTTAATATCTCAAACTCATAGTCACAACAAAGAAAGAACAACCAATACAGAAGAATAAAACGAGATTCTGTTATTTTAAATTGGAAATAAAATTATAGAATTATATGGGTTGTTTGATTACAAAATCAACACACATATGTAGATCAGAGCATTCAAAATTTTCTCTACTATCTCAGATCCACATCCTATTCTACCACCCTTCTCTATATCTTCTCTATCTCCCCCTTCCTAACTATATCTCTGTCATTTTATTTATGCTACTCCTTCAGGTCAGCTCGACATTCTTTTCTCCATGTTATCTTAGTACCACCTCCTTATCCAATGAATCACTAAGATCTCCCAAACAGTTACCTCGTCATCAGTCATTGTATTTCTATTCATTCTTGCCAGGTAATAGTTTGGTTAATGATCATGTTGATTCATAAGAATGATGTGAAATCAATGAATAGATTCTCACCACATATTTACATATTACTCATCCTCCTATCACCATCAATTGTTCTCACACCATAACCATTATATTTTACCATGATACTATAGGATACCATTCCACTGTGGACCATCCAAATGACTATTGTGGTGTCTGCGAGTTACCGCCATACCACAGGCCCTTTTCATAGATTGTCATGAGATTGCGGGGTTTGTATTTCTTTAATACAAACTCCTTCACCAAACTATCATGGTCTTGCGATTCTATATCACCATATCTTTTTCACAACATCGTGGGGACTTCAAATCATCTCACTTCAATACGACTAGGTCCCAACAAAGAAGATCTTATTAGAATGTCGAATGGACCCTTCATGACATCTCGTTGAAACATGTTCATCTTCCCAATTTCAGAATATTGAAGGGACATGTATTCTTGTCAGCCTAAACTATCATCGTCATCTTGATTTTCCTTATCGATTCATCAAAGGGACTTCGAATGTCATACCAATGATATGGGAACTTCCCACTAATGAGAGTTATTTGTGCCCATTAACTGCTGCTACTTTCACCATTGATATGTTGATGGGAAATAGGGTCCCATCGAAGTCTCCCTATCACACTAATGAGTATGTTGACCAATGTTGAATGATGAAGTTAGTTCCTCCTTCATGCTTGAGCTTTTGTAGAACACCATACTCAATGAAATTCCATATAATCCAACCCTTATTGAAACTAAATAACTCATTTTTTATTTGTTGATGAAAGATTTCTCTTCACCATGGATTCTGCTGCATCAAAGAACCGGGGTAATTCAAAAATGTTTCATGAGTTGAAATCATAAAAATTTGTAGATCCCGTGCTTGTCTTGGATCCATTTATTTACCTTATCATTTTGAACATATTTTCGAACTTGCCTCTGTAATTTGATGTCCCTTCAATCCTTCATTCTTCCCCTCTTCCTTCCTATTTTCACATATTTTAATTCCCACCAATTTACACTATTAAATACTAGAAAATCATAATCATAAATTTTATCTTATTCACTAAAATAAAGAAAATCATGCATTACATGTTCCCCTATCACTACTGCAATAATCATTTCATTTTAAATTCCCATGTGTTCCATGTGTTCCTCCTTTCGTATATCTCTTAAAAAGTAGTTCTCAACTACAAATTCAATGTCAACATCACAATCAAAATAATCACACCTCCCATCTCTCTCATTTGTACCCTCATCAATTTTAATAACATAATAAAAATATTCTTCCGTTTCATCCTACAATAAACAGTCATCAAATGATGTAAATGGAATCTCATCAACCAAACCAACATGCACTTTCTCACCTTCTTTCACCAATTTACTCACTTTTGCAATACCTTCATCTAACCTAATTTCATTATTCCCACATAAATTAGTAACCAAATTTTCACATAAATTAGATTTTACCTCTTCTTCCTCCACCAAAAATTTCATTCTACTCCTTCTAAATGCAATCAACACAGCTGCAACTTACATTAGCAAATCCAAATCCTCATCATCATCCTCTTTAACAAATTTTCTAACTCCATTATCCAAGCATTTTTTAGTTTTATTACATACCTTTCCTTCTTCTTTCTTTAAGGGTTTCAACTTATGTTTGACTCCATCTCTTGTCAAATAGTAGGTATTAGCATACCTGTCATGCACTTCCTTCTTGTCAAACTGCCAAGGTCTACCCAATAACAAGTGAAAAACATCCATAGGCATAAAATCACACAAAAATTCATCATGATAATCACCAATATTAAATCTTACCAAGCATTGTTCATTCACCAGAAACTTATGGTCATCCTGCAATGAAGCAATTATGTATGGATGTGGGTTCCTTCTACTTTTTAGCTATAACTTAGTGACAATTTATTTTGATACAAGATTGTCAGTACAACCACCATCAATGATAACATTACAAACCTTACCTTAACACTTACATTGAGTATGGAATAGGTTCATTATTTGGTTTGGTTCCTTCTCCTCATTCAACAAGGCTTTTCTAACAACAAGGGACTCACCCCTTTCAACATCTTTAGAATGTGATGACTAAGCATCTTCATATACATGGGAAACTCAAGCTTTACATTTTGGTCTTCTATTTTTCCTTCCTTGATGTTGAGGACACTGAAAGTCCCTATGTCCTTCTCTATATTGAAAACATATTCCATGGAAGCCTCCTCTTCCAAATCCTCTACCTAATCTTCCTCTTCCTCTGAAACTTTACTCACGAATCTTGTTTGAACTTTCACCTCTTTCATCCTTGTTTTCCTTAATGTCTCTAACTTGTTTCTCATCCTCCTTTTTCTACACATAATCTCTACCCTTCCCTTTTTTTTTATTCTTAAATTTTCTATTCAATCTTTCTTCTACCTTCAAGGAAAATTGATATCCACCCTCAATGATGTATATTCTTACTAGTGACAACTCTTCTTGTATGCTTGGTTTCATCCCATTGAGATAATGAGCCACTTTCTCCTTATTCGCTTCAGTATGTCCTATTCTAATCAAAATCATGTGAAATTCCTCTATGTATTCCTTGACCATCCTCGTTCCTTGTCTCATATTCCACATCTTCTTGAGAAAATCCAACCAATAATCAACTAGACTAAATTTCTTCTTCAATTTTACCATCATTATGTCCCTTTTAGAAATTTTATCCTTTCATTGTCTTCCTCTTTCAAGATGGATCTCTTTCCACCATATAATTTTATGACCTTTTAACTTTGTCTTTGTAAACCTCACTTGGTGAGGATCTTCAATCTCCCCAAACTTGAAAAATTCCCTCATGTCCTTGATCCAATCTATCAACTCTTCAAGATTCAAACTTTCATTGAAATTTGAAACTTCCTTTCAAGTTTCTTACCAAGGATGGATATTTCTATTAGAAATCTCATTTCTTTAGGATCTATTTGATCATGTTCTTCCTCTTCCACTTCCTCTTCAGTTTCATCTTCACTGTCATCTCTTTCTCGATGCACTCCTCTCCTATGATCCTATTCTTGAAAGGTATCCATCTGCCTTTGGATGGATCTTATTTCATCTCTAGGAGGATCCCTTCCTCCTCTACCTCTACCTCCTCCTCTACCATGTTGGACATGTCTAGGAGGCATTTTGATCTCAACCCACACTCACAGTCCTGCCGTAAACTACCTCACATTCGGTGATATATTTACAAAATCAATATAACCTACTTTGATACCACTTGATGAAGGGTACTCCCCTTATTGTCTCAAACTCATAGGCACAACACAAAAATAATAACCAATACATAGGAAGAAAACAAGAGATTCTATTATTCTAAACTGGAAAGAAAATTATACAATTACATGGGTTGTTTCATTACAAAATCAACATTCACATATGCAGATTGGAGCCTTCAAATTATACTCTATGATCTCAAATTCATATATTATTCCACTACCCTTCTCTATCTCTTCTCTATCTCCCCATGCCTTACTATATCTTTGTCATTTTATTTATGCTACTCCTTCAGGTTGCCTCAACATTATTTTCCCCATGTTGTCTTAGTACTGCCTCACCATCCAATGAATCACCAAGATCTCCCAAGTATTTACCTTGTTATCAGTCACTATATTTATATTCGTTAATGCTAGGAAATCATCTTCCATTGACTTCATGTTTGAATCATTTTACCCATGATCATGTTGAGTCAAAAAAATGATGTGAAATCAATGAATAAATTATTGCCATGTATCACCACATTACTCATTCGCCTATCACCATATATTATTCTCATGTCATAACTATGTTGGCATATGGCATCTAGTGTTTTAATTGATGGAAACCTAAATCATTCATCTGGTCCATAGTTTAGTATTGGTTCATACAAGCAGAACAAGATGAAGAACATGGCATCCGATTAAAGGTAAAGATGTTGATCTGTATGCTTCACCAGATTATTATTTTGAGTTGAGGATCTCAGAGAAAGGTATGTTTTGATGATTTTACTACCTTAATCAAGAAGTATCATGGTGTGCATTTATTGGTGTATGATCTAGGAGATCTGGTGCATTGATTTTTTCGTTATCTGTGCTAGAAGACCGACTTGGCGAATATAGCCATTGCAGATGTTTAAGGAGTAATTGGTTAAATTTTTTTGTGTTTGAAAATGTTTATTTGGGTCCTCACTATGCTATGACTAACTATGGGTGGTGCAAATACAAAATTAGTTGTGGATTTAGCCAATTGGAAAGTATTTTATGTTTTATTAAAGCCGACATATGAATGATCAAATATTTGATAGCGGATATATTTATGAGATTGGTTGTATCATTTTAGAGAAGTGAATGTATGGGATGCAAAGTATGTTAGTGTCTGATGAAAAATTCAGAAGGATAGTGGTGTGAACTCATCTATGTATGGATTTGTGATGGGAAGAGTAGAGAATAGAAAAGTAATGCAGAGCGAAGAGAAGAATCAGACAAGAAGATCCAAAATCTGATCTATGAGCCTAACTGGAACTATAACCTAGCATAAGTAGATGTTATTAATTCAGTTCAATATTTTAGATGGTCTTAATTTGAATTTTTTTTAAGGAAGTGAGCCTTTCTATCTTGAGTAGTGAGCTCTAGGTAGTGATCCTAAATGCAAGTGCATTCCCTTTTTTGTAAAACTTATATTCAAGTACTCAAATTGTGGATTGATCTCCACTGTGGTTTTTCCCATAATAGGGTTTCCATGTAAAAATCCTTGTGTTATAGTGTTGTGAATGATTACTTTGTGTGTTTGCATATTTCCTTTAGTTTAATGTTGAATGGTTTAAATACTAGATTAATAAAGTTTAGATTTGTAGAAAACTGATTCACCCCCCCTCTAAGTGCTCCCTTGATTCCAACAATTGGTATCAGAGCCTAGTTCCTCAGAATAAGTTTAGCAGCTTGAGGTAGATGTTGGAATGTAATGGACTCTAGTAGTCTTCAACAACAGCTTTCAGTGGCACTTGATGACCTTGATCAGTCTAAAGAAGAAGTCTGGGAATTGAAAGAAAATATTAGGGATGCTGAGAAATTCATTCAGACATTGAAGGATCAAATTGTTAATTCTAGGGAAAAGAGGAAGGATATCTATGATCAGATTAAGCAGAAAGAAAGTGAAAACATGGATGATGCTCATTTGAATCAAACCTTGAAGGAAATAACTAAAGAATGTGAAAATATTTCTAGAAATAATGCTACCCTAAGACATGAGATGGAGTCTATGGTGATGAAGCTAACTAAGGAGATTGAAGAAAGTAAGAAGAATGAGGTGAATCTTGCTCAATCCTTAAAAGAAATATTCAATGAAAGCAAAAGAATAAATGAAGAATTCATTCAGTTAGAAAATGAACTGCAACAATCCAGAAACAATGAAGAATAACTTGAAAAAAATATTATTATTCTCAGGGATGAACTTGATACTGCAAATGAATACAAGAAGAAGCTTAAGATTAGTTCTATTAAGCTTGATCAATTGACTCAAGGATAGAATAATGCTAAAGACAAGCAAGGTCTTCGATATGGGAAATGAGAAAGTTTTGGATCTAGACAAATAAATTTCAAGCAAGGAAATCATATGAATGAGGCTGGAAGGTATCTGGTAAGAGAACCTAATACTCAAAATTTTAATAAATATTGTTTTTCTTGTGATAAATTCAGTCATATTTCTGCTCAGTGTAGAAGTAAAATGAAATCAAGAAATCCATCATTCTCTGGTCAGTTTTTCAATTACGAAAATTTTGGTCATAAATCAATCGAATGTAAAACTATGTCAAACTACTCTATCAGTAGAAGGAATGTTGAATGTTATACTTATGGAAGAATTGGGCATGTTTCTGATCAATGCAGATCAATAATATATCAATGGAATGATTGGTCTAGACAAGGAGGTTACTATATGCTACAATTACAACATATACGGTCACATTGCAAGATTTTGTAGAAACAAAAAATGTGGGTAGAAAAGGTCTAGTATACAAAGACAAAAATACACAAAAAGATGATAATGAAAGAGGGAAAATGATTGTGGATAAAATAAGAGATCAGATGAAGAAGAAATGGGTAAGGAAGAATGAATTTGATGCTAGAAATGGTTCTGCACCGGAACCTGCTTCTAGCAATTTGTCTAGAAATTGATCTCAGGCTATTAGCCCAGGGGGATTTTTTCAAGAAAATCCTTTTCCCCCTATCCATAAGCTAGTACCAGATCATGAAAATATTGTCAAAAGTTATATTAATGATCTACAGATGTTCTGGAAAACACTCACAAGGAAACTCAAAGAAATCATAGGTCCGCAAAATAATTTTTCTCTCGCTGTCTGAGAAAACAAGGTATCCAAAATATCTAGGGCATAGGCATTTATTATGAGTCTGTGAGATATATAAGGCATGTTGTAACCTTCATTTTTCACTTTGCATCGAAGAAGAGAAGGAGGAAAGAACTATGCAACAAAATTTTGAAGGAGTGAAGTTAATTCAACAGTAAAATCCATCAAGTATTTTAGTTGTTTTTAAATTTCCATATAATTTGGCACACGGTTGTACGAAAGGAAAAATGGAACAAATCAAAGGGTTAGTCAATTTAGATGAATACAACAGTGAGAAGATTAGAGCTATAAGATATTTTTTGTTTCTTGATGAATTGAAATGGGTGAGAGAAGCCAAACACAAGAATTTGGACATTTGGAATGAGTTTCCCTATTTCAAGAATGTAGAAATCATTAAATTCATTTTGAGCATATTGAAAGATGACATTTTGATTCTAGAAAAACCCTACATCATTTCGAAAGAAGTAATTGAAAATTTAACTAGATCATACAAAGTTGGGGACATACTGAGGAAGAAATCCATCCAGAATAAAGAAGTTGAAACCCTAACTAGAGTTATTGGAGATCAAAGGGAACTGTTACTATCGAAAATCAAAAGCCCTGTGACAAGGTACATTATGCACAAAGTATCATATAAAATATTTTTCAGAAACAAAGAAGGAGCAACCTCGGCTGGACCAGTTTATATCTCTCACAAGATAATAATGGAACATTAGGACTTTGATTTGTGTGGAATACTAAAGGATCAACTGATGGAGAATTTGCAATTAACAAAAGAGATAGATTACCCTTTCAGGTTTGGTACTCTAGTCATATGTCTAGTAATGTACTTTCTAAATTATTTACCGATGAACAACAATGTGTTGTGGAAAGTAAATGAATTGGTGTGCAAACAAATCCACACACTGTAAAACTTTGGAAAACTGTGATCATGTTGGATTGAAAAAGACATTGAGAAGGGGGGAGGGGCTGAATCAGTGTCATAAACTGATTTTAACAAAATTTACTAAAACTGAAACAAAATAGATTTATGCTCTCATTTATCAATGATTAACTCATCCATATATTGAATGAAATCACATATAATTGTAATGAGAAGTATGACAGTGAAAAATAGCATAATAAATCATTCACACAATAAATCAGTAGAACCACAAATGAGAAAAGTGACACAAGATATGTCAAGTGGAAAACCCTCCCGGGGTAGAAAAACCACTCCTAAACTACTGCCTTTCTAGGCTTATATTTTAAAATCCACTTTTAACAATGCCTTATAGGCTGATTTATGAGCACCAACTCAAGGAGCACCAACCCCTCATTTTGAAACACCAATTTCAAGGAGCACTAAACCCTTTTCTATTTATAGAAAATACAATGATACAAAGGTTCTCTCTGTTTCTCTTTTCTCACAAGTACCTCTCAATAGACAATACCTACAATCCTCAAGGTTCAGAGTTGAGCCTCCAGAATTCAAGTCATTATCTCATCTTAAGAAAACTTGTATTGATTTCTCTTTGTTTCAGGTATACAATCTCAGAATAATACATGTTTTCCAATATAGACAATACAATGGTTGTGTTTCACACACACTTTTTCTCAATCATTTCTCATAGTTCCAAAAACAGTGATTCAAAAACTCTTTTTCTGCTAATTGATATTAATGAAAATTACCAATAAATTTCTGCTGAGACATCTGAGTATATTTTATCAAATGAGGTATATTCAATCTATCAAAAAAACTGTCAATTTTTTTTGTGTCAGGTTTAAAGAAAGATTCAGGGAAGTATCCAAGAAAAGATCGCTTTTGATAGATTGGTCGAGAAAGAGTAATTTGAGAAAGAAGACTCTAAACCCTGACCATTCAAGGAGCTTGCACCATCAATTATTATCTAAAAAAATAAACAATATAATGCATGCACCATATAAAGTATCCTTGAATATCATTGCAACAAAAAGTAATGAAACCCTCATTAATGTGCATCAAGTGACCAACTAATACTTTGAATCCATGATTATAAGGACAAATTTCTCAAAAATGCATGATTACCCACTAACCAAAAACACAACCCTTCATAGCAGAACCAAATAGAAATGATATTATATTAGGATATCAATTTCAACTTAGGTAATCGAAATCTTGTCATCTTTAAATGAAACCCAATCAAGAATTTTAATTTTGAAACAAAAAATAGCAACTGCCTTATATTTTTAGATTGAAAGCATCACTGTGAGATAAATAAATATTTTTTACCTTAGAAAAATTGAGCAACAAGACTAATTGCAAATGAAAAAGATTCCAGTCATAGCACAATTTTTTGACCAAAGAGTGAGACTACTTCAAAGCTTTTACCAAAGAGATAAAATAATACCTAAATATCTACTATGTAACTGAAAAATGAACCTGAAAAACTATTGTGAGAATATTACCAGCCAAGTCGATTGACGAATTGACATATTCCTTCCATGCATGATTCCACACCCACAGTGAAATGGCAAACCAAATTTCAAATGGCTTCATAGTTGGTTCAGTGAGCCTTTCTTCCTGTCAGACGAGTTGCAACATGAGAAGTTACCAAAGTAATAGTTGATACCTTCTTTCCATGGTGGAAGAGATGCTAGGGTTTCAAACCCACAAGCTTGTGAAACACAAAAAGAATTCCATAAATTTACTTTGCAAAACAATCGATGAATTTTCAAGATTTGATAAATTTTGAAGTCCGAAAGGACTAGAGACATAAGAAGAAAACTCATAATTCATTCTGAATTCCATGAACAATCCAATGCAAAGTATGCTGACAATATTATTACCTCCAGAATGCATACAACCCGTTGATCACTTTCATCAATGGTAAACATTAATCGATGTCCAATGTCAAACAAGGAAAAATGGCGACACAATTATGTCTTTAATAATTTTTCATGACCACTTAAAAAAACTTCTGACCACCTTATTAGCCAAGGCATTATTACTAAAGGTCAATGGTAGTCACTTTCCAAGTGACTTAATAATTATTTCCTCATACCCGCATTTGGGCTTAAGGCCTAATGAAATATCAATTATAGGACCTGATACACATGTGACTTTATTCAAAATATTTTGCTATGTGATAGAGCCTGATTCCTTGCTATGTGAGGTTCAATTTATTGACATTTCCATGTTAACCATACAAGGCCCAAAACAAGTATGACTCCCTTTAAAGTCATTTTCTAATATATGTAAGCCAAAATAATGCATCAAATCAGCATTACAAAATTTTTTTCATGATATTGCCATGTTAATACCTTTTCCTAAAAAAAATGCCAATTGATATCAACTTATCATATTCCCATGCAAAGAATATCAAAAATATCAAATGTTTAAGGAAACTCGATAGGGTTTTCTTAATATTAAATGCCAACTCCAATTATGATTCCAAAACCAAGTTGCCTATAAGAATTACCTACATGAGGTTGAAAAGAAAACACAACTATGATGTTTTTCAAAACCTTATCCATGCCATGTAATCACATAAATCTAAACATGCCAATTCCATATAAACCTGTAGATCACCGTAGCATAGTATAGCTCAAAATTTCAAACCTATCAAACTATAATTATACTACCTGACACATAGAATCACAATTCTGTAAAAAAGATGCCTTTTAATCAGCACATGGGGTCAAGAGATCAGTGCAATAGAAACCATCATCACAATGTCGAAACCAAAACCAAGTATGTCAAGAAAAAATATAAACATTCATAGTGCCAACTATCTAAATGTAAACTATGCAATAGATAATCAATCACCAAGATGCCAATCTGAAACATAATTTTTACATCAAGGAAAAATTCCAAAAGAGAAGCTCAAAAAACTCCCCCTTTGTCCTTGATGGCAAAAATTGAGCCATCAAACCGAAAAAACTAAACCAAAACCAAGAGCTCAGAATACTCCCCCTTTTTGTCACAAGGAAAAAGGGAAAAACAGTGAAATGCCAAGAAGTAGAACATAAAATAGTTGCAAATATAGCAATGGAGCATCAAGTAGAAAACCAAATGCTGCAGAAATAAGGTGCTAAAGATCTTATAGGCTCCCCCTAACACCAAGATAAATTATTAAGATAGCAGAGATTGAGAGAAAACTCCTAATCTAGACCGAAGTCTTTCAAATACCTCTTTAGCCAAAGGCTTAGTGAAGATGTCAGCTACCTATGCTTGTGTAGGAAAATATTGCACAAAAACCTCATTAGCCAACACCATTTCATGAAGAAAGTGAAATTTAATATCAATGTGTTTAGTGCGAGAGTGCATAACAAGATTTTTGGATATATTAATCGCACTTGTATTATCACACAAAATATAAATAGGTTTAGGAAATTTAATACCCATGTCAGATAGAGTTTGTGACATCTAGATTACTTGATTACAACAAGAGTTGGTAGCAATATATTCTGCTTCAGCAGTGGAGAGTGAAACATATTCTTGTTTTTTGTTGTGCCATGTCACTAATCGATCACCAAGAAAGAAAGAAACACCACTAGTGCTTTTCGTATTATCCAAAAAACCAGCCCAGTCAACATCAGTATATGCAATTAATAAAAAATCATTGCTTCTAGGATACCAAAGACCATAATCAAGAGTGGCCTGAACATATTTAAGAATCCTTCTAACAACATTAATATGAGATTCCTTAAGAGATGAATGAAATCTTGCAACCATGTAGACTTCTTGCATTATGTCAGGTCTAGAGACTGCTAGATATAACAAGATGCTAGTCATTGACCTTTAGTCAATTGGATTTACAGTAGGAGAATCATCAACTTTGCTGATTTTTTAGTGTGTAAACATTGGAGTGCTAACTAGATGAAATTCATCCATTTGATATTTCTTAAGCATCTCTCTTGCATACTTTGTTTGAGAGAGAAAAATACCTATTTCAAGTTGAGAAATTTGAAGACCTAAAAAGAACGCTAATTCTCCCAACATTGACATTTCAAACTCAGATTCCATAATCTGAGAGAATTTTTTACTCAAAGCAGTATTGTTGCAGCCAAAGATAGTATGATCTACATAGATTTCAACAAAAAAAATATCAGAACCTTCAATCTTTACATAAAGATTTTTGTCTACACCCCCTCTAGTAAAACCTTTTGAAATCAAATGATTATCTAGTCTAGAGTACCAAGCTCTAGGAGCTTTTTTTAGGCCATATAGAGCCTTTTTCAGCCTGTAAACATGAACAAACTTGTTTTCGAAAATGAAACCTTGAGGTTGTTCTATATAAACTTCTTCATCCAAATAACCATTAAGAAAAGAAATTTTGACATCCATTTGATATAAAATAAAGTTCTTGAAAACAGAATAAGCCAAGAATATTCTAATAGATTCAAGTCTAGCTACATGTGCAAAGGTTACACCAAAGTTAATAACTTCTTGTTGAGCATATCCTTTGTAGACATACATAGCCTTGTTGCTAAAAACATGGCCATTTTCATCATGTTTATTTCTAAATATCCATTTACCCCTTATTACATTTTTGTCATCTAGTCTTCATTAGTTAGAGCTTCATCAAATTTTTTTTGGCTCAAACTGTGTAACCAAAAAAAAGTAGTAAGCTAAGATATGTGATCATTTTCATCTGATTTAACAGTTCTTCGTTTGAACTCCTGTAGATTTATCTCCAATAATCAGATCTTTACGATGGTTTCTAGAAAGAGATTTTGAAGGAGTTTTTGTTACAAATTTTTCAAGACTTGTTTCAGCATTTTTAGAATTTTCTTCAGCTAGTTTAGGACTTGCTGATTCAAATTCAGGCTTTTCTATTTCAAAGCCTTCTGAATTTATTTCAAGTTCCAATTATTCTTCCTCATCATCATGCATAGCTTCAACATCTAAAAGTAGATTTTCATCAAATTTGACATTGATAGATTCTATAATCTTATTCAACCTATTATTAAAGAATTTATAGGATTTGATATGAGTGGAGTATCCTAAGAAGATACCTTCATCAGAATTAGATTGAAAGCTTCCTAAATTATCATCATATCTCTTGATAAAACACTTACAACCAAATATTTTGAAGTATTTAATTGAGGCAGATTTACCATACCACAGTTCATATGGAGTGAGATTGGATTTCACTCTGATTTGTACTCTGTTCAAGATGTAAACAACTATATGAAAAAATTATTTCCAGTACATGTTTGAAAGTTTTACTTCATCCAACATAGTCCTTGCAATCTCTTTTATTGTTCTTTTCTTTCTCTCAACAACCCCATTTTTTTGAGGTGTTCTACCAACATCATATTGTCTTTTTATGCCATGTCTTTCACAATAGTCAATGAATTCTTATTAGGTGAATTCATCACCTTTGTCGGATCTGAGACATTTCAATTTTAAATATAAATCCCTTTCAACCATTTTATAAAGACTTTAAAAAATTCAAAAGCTTCATATTTGTGCTTGAGAAAAGTAACCCATACCATATGAGAGTAATCATCAACAAATAACATGAAATATCTCCCACCATTGATATATCTAGTCCTTATAGGACCACATAAATCTATATGAACAAGTTGCAGAGGCTTAGTAGAAGAATGTTCTTTAGATTTAAAGCTCACCTTTGTTTGCTTGCCTTTGAGACATTCTTTGCATACTGCATTTTTAGGTTTTCTTAACATAGGCAGACCTCTTACATTTTGGTTTTTTCTAATCCTAACCATATTGTCAAATTTAATGTGACCTAGTCTCTTATGCCAAAACCAAATTTCTTGAACTTGACTCATTAAACACATACCCTGATTATTTTCATTACCAGATGTGTCAAGAAGATTGTAGACATCTCCCTTAGTCCTTCTTCTAGCAGCAATAAACTTTCCAAGCTTAATTTTAATCTCACATCCATGTGAAGTGAACAAAACATGATAGCCAATCTCACATATTTGACTGACACTTAGAAGATTGTGCTTTATACCTTCTACATAATACACATTGTAGATTGGACTATCCTCATTCAAAAGTAGTGAAACTCTACCTTTGATTTGTATACCAGAATTATCTCCAAACTTCACATATCCACCTACATAATCTTCAAGATTTATGAAATTTTCTATCACTAGTCATGTGTTTGAAAAACCACTGTCCAAGACCTATAAGTCCTTTTTCTTGGAATGAAATTTTGTTTTACCTAACATAGTTTGCTCTATGTTTTTGACATTTTTAGGTTTCTAAACCTTTTTGGTTTTTTGCTGCTTAATTTGTAAATCCGATTTTCACTGCTTAGCAGAATGACCCACAATATTGCATTTAAAGCATTTGATCTATCTAGCAAAACCAAGGTGTTTCTTCTGGCCAAATCTAGGTGTTCTAGGATTCATAAACCTGCAAGATCTCACTTTGTGGCCAAATCTGTTGTAGAAAAAATAGTACCCATAAAATAAAGGGTTGAAATTATATGATGTTATGTTATTCCTAAAAGGATGAACATGATTCTTATTAGAATCAAGATGATTAGATTCAGAAATTTTTTTTTCAGCAACATCATTATGCTTTGAATCATCATTTGAACATTCACCTTTCAAGAACCCAATACCAGTTTTGTCGTTGTTCAATTTTTTCTTACTAAGCATGTCATTTAGTTTTAGAGTACTGTCATACTTCTCAATGGTCTTCTTAAGATCAACAATTTCATGTTCAAGTTTTTGAATTTCTTGATCTTTATGATTTATACCAATATGAAGACAATCCTCAACTCTCTAGGCTTCTTCAAGTTAAGTCTTCAAGGAGACTATTTCTTGATTTGTGAGTTGCTCTTGAGCAAGAGCTTGAGAAGAATTTTGTTCTTGAGCAAGCATTTGTTTTTTGAGTTTTCTTAGCTCTTTTAGAGCATATTTCAGTTCACCTTCTAGATCTACTTTTCCATCTTCAACATCATTGCTATTAGTATCTTCTTGCTGAATGATTTCAGCCATGAATAGGTTTTCATCTTCTTCATCTAAAGAATCTTCAGATTTAGTGTCTATTTTATTTTTCCTGAACAAACTCTTCTTCTTTTTGAAGTTGAATTTTTGTTTAGGTCTATAGGCCTTTTTCTTAGACAAGTTTTCAGATTTCTCATTGTCACTATTCAAATCACCATAGGGGCACTTTGCAGCAAAGTGGCCTAGTTTTCCATAGTTAAAACATTTGAAGGGAAGTTTTCCCTTATATTTTCCAGACCCCTTTTTGAGCTTTCTAACAAAGTGGGATTATTTAGAATCAATTTTTTTTTGATTCAGTAGCCTCATCTTTTTCTTTCCTTTTAGTATAAAAGGTAGTTTCTTTTGGAGAGGAATTTTTTTTACTGATTCTCATTTCAGAGGCAGTCAGAGTGCCTTGTAGGTTGTCTAGGGTAAGATGGTCAAAGTCTTTCTTCTCTTCTAGATTAGAGACCTTAGCTTGAAATTTAGTTGGTAAGGATCTAATGACCTTAGTTAAAACATCGAATTCTTTTACTTCTTCTCCCAAAACTTTCATAGCATTGACAATTTCATCAACTCTCAAGAAGTAATCAACTACTTTTTCATCGTCCCTCATTTTTATTTCTTCAAACTAATGTTTTAGAGTGAAGACTTTTGACTGTTTAAATTCTTCATTTCCTTGATAGATGGTTTCAATTTTAATCTAGATGTCCCTAGCAGAGTTGCAGTGCATGACTTTGATAAAGACATCTTTAGTAAATGCACACAAGAGAGATTGTTTTTCTCTGGCATGTTTCATACTTTTTATTTTCATCAGAAGTTGTGGGCAAAGTATTTGGTACAGTGTACCCAATTAACACTATGCTCCACACATCGAGATCAATAGAATTTAGATAATTCTCCATTCTAATTTTCTAGAATACATAATTCATTCCATCAAATAATAGAGCTCTAGTCATAGATGTGCCTTCATGAGCTTGACACATTTTAAACAAAACCAAAGACTAGAATCACTCCTAGGTTGGATAGACCTATCAGAGGACCCTATGCTCTAATACCAATTGTTGGAGTGAAAAAGACACTGAGAGGGGGGGGGTTAATTAGTGTCATAAACTGATTTAAATTTTTTTACTAAAACTGAAACATAATAGATTTATCAATGATTAACTCATCCATATATTGAATGCAATCACATATAACTATAATGAGAAGTATGAAAATGCAAAATAGCATAATAAAGAATTCAAACAATAAATCAGTGGAACCATAGATGAGAAAAGTGACACAAGATATGCCAAGTGGAAAACCCCCTAGGGTAGAAAAATCACTCCTAAATTGCTGCCTTTTAGGCTTATATTTTAAAATCCACTTTTAACAATGCCTTATAGGCTGATTCTAAGCACCAACTCAAGGAGAACCAACCCCTTTTTTGGTTACAAAAAATACAATGATACAAAGGTTCTCTCTGTTTCTCTTTTCTCACAAGTGCCTCTCAAGAGACAATACCTACAACGCTCAAGGTTCAGAGTTGAGCATGCAGAATTCTAGTCATTGTCTCATCTTAAGACAACTTGTATTGATTTATCTTTGTTTTAGGTATACAATCTTAGAATAATATAGGTTTTTTTCTAGTATAGACAATACAATGGTTGTGTTTCACACACACTTTTTCTCAGTCATTTCTCATAGTTCCAAAAATAGTGATTCAAAAAATCTTTTTCTTCTAACAGATATTACTAGAAATTACCAACAACTTTCTGCTGAGACATCTGAGTATATTTTATCAAATGAGGTATATTCAATCTATCAAAAAAAATGTCAATTTTTTTTTGTGCCAGGTTTAAATAGAGATTCAAAGAAGTATCCAAGAAAATATTTCTTCTAACAAACTGGCTAAGAAAGAGTAATTTGAGAAAGAAGACTCCGAACCTTGACCATTCAAGGAGCCTGCACCATCAATTATTATCTGAAAAAATAAACAATATAACACATGTACCATATAAAGTATCCTTGAATACCACTGCAAAAAAAAGTAACTGAACCCTCATTAATGTGCATCAAGTGACCAAGAACAACTAATACTTTGAATCCATGATTATAAGGACAAATTTCTTAAAAATACATGATTACCCACCAACCAAAAAACACAACCATTCACAACAGAACTAAATAGAAATGATATTCTATCAGGGTGTCAATTTCAACTTAGGTAACCAAAATCTTTTCATCTTTGCATTAAAACCAATCAAGCATTTTAATTTTGAAACAAAAAATAGCAACTCCCTTATATTTTTAAACTAAAAGCATCATTGTCAGATAAATAAATATTTTTCACCTTAGAAAAATTGAGCAGCAAGACTAATTGCAGATGAAAAAGATTCCAGTCATAGCACAAATGTTTGACCAAAGCATGAGACCACTTCAAAGCTTTTACCAAAGAGATAAAAGAATACCTAAAGATCTGCTATGTAATTAAAAAATGAACCTAAAAAACTGTTGTGAGAACATTGCCAGCCCAACCGATTGATGAATTGAAATATTCCTTCCATGCATGAGTCCACACCCATAGTTAAATGGAAAACTTGAGTTCAAATGGCTTCATAGTTGGTTCAATGAGCCTTTCTTCCTTTCAGATGAGTTGCAACATGATGAGTTACCAAATTAATGGTTGATACCTTATTTCCATGGAGGCAGAGATGTTAGGGTTTCAAACCCATGAGCTTGTGAAACACAACAAGAATGCCCTAACTTTCCTTTCCAAAACAATCAATGACTTTTCAAGATAAATTTTGAAGTCCAAAAGGACTAGAGACATAAGAAGAAAACTCATAGTGCATTCTAAATTCCACAGACAAGCCAATGCAAAGCATGCCAACAATCTCATTACCTCAGGAATGCATACAAAACATCAATCACTTTCATCAATGGTAAACATTATTCAATGTCCAATGATCAAAAAAGGAAAAATTCTGACACAATCATATGTTTAATAATTTTTCATGACCACCTTATCAGCCAAGGAATTATTACTAAAGGTCGATGGCAGTCACTTTCCAAGTGACTTAACAATTATTTCCTCATACATGTTGTTGGCCTTAAGGCCTAATGAAATATCAATTATAGGACCCGATACACATGTGACTATATTCAAATTCTTTTTCTATATGATAGATCCCAATTCCCTACTATGTGTGGTTCAATTCATTGACATTTCCATGTTAACCATACAAGGCCTGAAAGCAATATGACTCCCTTTAAATTCATTTGCTAATATATGTAAGCCAGAATAATGCATCAAATCAGCATAACAAAAAAATTCATGATATTGCCATGTTAATACCTTTTCCTAAAAAATATGCCAATTGATATCAATTTATCATACTCCCATGCAAAGAATATCAAAAATATCAAAATTTTAAGGAAACCTGATAAGGTTTATTTAATATTAAATGCCAACTCCAATTATGATTCCAAAACCAAGTTTCCTATAAGCTTTACCTGGATGGGGTTGAAAAGAAAACACAACTATGATGTTGGTCAAAACCTTATCAATGCCATGTAACCATAGAAATTTGAGCATGCCAATACCATATAAACTTGTAGATCTCCTTAGCACAGTATAGCTCAAAATGTCAAACTTTTCAAACTAGAACTATACCACCTGAACATAAAATCATAATTTTATAAACAAGATGCCTTGTAATCTGCTCATGGAGTCAAGAGATCAGTACCATCAAAACCATCATCACAATGTTGAAGCCAAAACCAAGTATGTCAAGACAGAATATAAACATGAGTGCCAACTATCTGAATGTAAACTATGCAATAGATAACCAATCACCAAGATGCCAATCTGAAACATACTTTTGACATCGAGGAAAAATACCCAAAGAGAAGTTAAACAAATCAAGCATTTGAAAGTTTATTTAAGAGCTTGCTAAGAAATCTTGGCTCAGTTTATACTTCTCTTCTAGTAAAATCACTTGAAGTTGGTTCCTCTTTCAGTGGGATGGAGAGAAAGAAGGAAAGAGAAAAATAATTTTTTGTCTATACTCCTCCAAAATGCAAGATTTCGAAAATTGAAGGGAAAGGAAAGGAACAAGAGATTGTGGATATACCAAATGAGGAATTTGATGAGGAAACTAAGGAAACATAGGGAAAAGAGCAAGTGAAGAAGAAGATAACTTGACAAAAGAGAAGTTGCAGGAGCTTATTTATAAGGAAGTTGGAATACAAAAAAATTATCAATTATGGTCTATTAGACCCTCATAGGACTAGGATATGATTCTAAGTGTACTAAGTGCTCATGTTGTATACAGTCAGATCAAACTGGAGAGTTTGCAGAATATTTTACTTGAAGAAATGATTGAATGCATTAAGGAAACCATGGACTATGAGTCTCAAAACAAAGAAGAAGGAGAAGCGATCTTACATTTGAAGGAGCCATTCGGGCTATCACTTACCAAGTTGAAAAATAAAATGAATGACCTGAGGTAATGTAGAAGTGCAGAAAATAACATCTATAAATATTGCATCTATTGGCCTCATGCAGTTGGGAAATACAAAGAGAAGTTGGAGCAAATTGAAACATAATTGAATGGGATTGGAATTTTTTTTGATATGTTCCAGGATCAAGATGGTACAATCAAGAAAAGGATTCAAGAGCTACATTCTGAGCACAAAAAAGTTCAATTCACTAAAAACAAACTTGTGAACACTTTTTGGAAAGTGAAGGACCTAACTAAATGCAGACTGCAACAGATGGTTGAGATACTGAGGAAAAGTGAAAAATTAGAGGATGCAATCATAATTTTGGAACCCCTCACTGAGATTGTCAACAGGACATCTAAGAATAACAATATGGTCATAATTATTTGGATTGCAATAGAAGCTTGGAAGAAATTTCTTTCGAAATGAAAGAAAATCACAAGATAATTTTCTAACTCAAGTAGCAATTGTTCTTTTTCAAAATTTTGAATTAGTTTTGAAGTTTTGGTTATATTTAAAAAAGGGAGATTGAACATGTTTTTTTTTCAATTGTTGGAATATGAATTCTAGTTTTATCATTGATGTCAAATGGGGAGAGAAAGCAGTGAAAAATGGATCATCAATCTGAGTGGGAGATATGTTTTGAAATTTTGAAGTTTGGCAGCGTACTCATATTGGTTTTTGACACTTAGTCAAATTTCGCTAAGTGTTGCCATCAATTCCAAAGGGGGAGATTTTTGTAATATGGCCTCTAGTTTTTTCATTAATGGAAACCCAAGTCATTCATCTTGTCCATAGTTTAGTATTGGTTCATATTAGCAAAACAGAATGAAGAACATGGCATCCAGTTAAAGGTTAAGATGTTGATCTGTATACTTCACCAGACTATTATTTTGAGTTGTGGATCTCAGAGAAAGGTATGTTGATGTTCGTACTATATTACTCAAGAAGTATTGAGGTGCGCATTTACTGGTGTACGATCTAGGAGATCCGGTGCATTGATTTTTTGGTTATTTGTGCTAGAAGGCCAACTTGGCGAATATAGCCGTTGTGGATGTTTAAGGAGTAATTGGTTAAATTTTTTATGTTTATTTGGGTCCTCACTATGCTATGACTGACTATGGGTGGTGCACATAAATAATTAGTTGTGGATTTAGCTGATAGTTGAAAAGTATTTTATGTTTTATAAAATATGACATATGCATGATCAAATCTTTGATAGCGGATATATATATGAGATCGGTTGTATCATTTTAGAGAAGTGGATTATTTTAGTCTGTGATGTGAAATTCAGAAGGATAGTGGTGCAAATTCATCTATGTATATATTTGTGATGGGAAGAGCAAAGCAAAGAGAAGAATCAAACAAGAAGATCTAGAATCTGATCTACAAGCCTAATCAGAACCGTAACTTGGCATAAGTAGATGCTATTACTGTAGTTCAATCTTTTAGATGGTCTTAATCTAAAAATTTTGTAAGGCATTGAGCCTTTCTATCTTGAGCAATGAGCTTGAAATGAGCCTAGGAGAAAGTGCATTCCCTTTTTGTAAAACTTATATTTGAGTACTCAAATTATGGATTGATCTCCACCGTGGTTTTTCCCATAGCAGGGTTTCCACATAAAAATCCTTATTTTATGGTGTTGTGGATGATTACTTTGTGTATTTTCATCTTTCCTTTAGTTTAATGTTGAAATGGTTTGAATATCAGATTAATAAAGTTTAGATTTGTAGAACACTGATTCACCCCTTGTCTCAATGTTCCCTCAAGTCCAACAAACTATTCTCTTTTACCATGATATTGTTCCACCACAAACCATCTAAATGACCATCGTAGTGTCTGTGGGTTACTGCCATACCATGGGCCCTCTTCATGGACTATCGTAGGGTTGCAGGGTTTGTACCACTATACCATAGAGTCCTCCACCAAAATATCATGGGATTGTGGTTCTATACCACCATACTACCATCACAACATCATGGGGACTTAAAATAGTCTTATTTTGATAAGGCCAAGTCCCAAAGAAAAAGCTCCGATCGGAATGTTGAACAAACCATTCATGACCTCTTGCCAAAACATGTTGGTCTTCCCAATTTTGGAATATTGAAGGGATGCGTATTATTGTTAGCCCAAAGTATCATCATCACCTTGGTTTTCCTTATTTCTCTATTAGAGGGACTCTAAATTTTGTCCTAGTGATATGCAAACTCCCACCAATGAGAGTTCTTCATGCTCATTAACTATTGATGCTTTTGCCATCGGTATGTTGATGGGACATGAAATAGGTTCACATCAAAGTCTCCTTGTCACATCAAAAAGTATGTCAAACAATGTTGAATGATGAAGTTAGTTCCTCCCTCATCCCTGATATTTTAAAGAATGCCATACTCAACTAATTTCCATCCAATCTAGTCCTTATTGAAAAGAAATAACTCAATTTTTTTTTGTCAATGCAAGATTGCTCTTCGCTTTGAATGCTCCAAAATCAATGTAGAAACATAAGAATTTAATAGTTTATACCTAACATAGGCAGAATTATACTAAACAAAGGTTCCAAAAGCTTAATTGGAAGTGCAACAAGTCTCTACGCAAGCACTGGTGGTCTATGTAGATGTGTAGAACAAAAGAACAAGTCTATTTGTAAGCGTAACCTTTTTGTGTGTAGGTGCAATTACATAGTAACCAAAGACCCACAAGTATTGTTAGTAGAAAACAACTGTGGTTTGTTAAGCTTAAAGTTATCAAAATAAACCTAACTTTGAAAGGTAACTAAGCCTGCAAATAATACAAATAATGTGAAAAGTTTATTTCTTGTCCTTAGAGATGTGAATGTTCTACTTAGAAATAGAAGCACTATTTACTGCAACACAAGCACTGCAAGTTTCAGTGGAGGTGTGATGAATTTTCATAGAGGCATTGCAAGTCTGACCACAAGCATCGATACACATGGTGCAAGTGTTTCTTTTTGGCACGCAAGAACAACTATATATTGCATAGGCGTAGTTTTATAGCTGTGATAAGAAATAGAAAAATAGAAAAGCATTTTATCCTTTAAAGTGTATTTTAAAAGTTGAAAATAAGATTGTTAATGCAATTAGGAACTTGAAGTATTATATATTATATATATATATATATTTCTTTTTTTGTTTTTATATTTATTTTTTTGAAAATTATGATTAATTTAAAAGAAAACAAGAAGGTTAAAGATAAACCTTAAGTTAATCTACAATGAGATTCTCAAGCTAGCTTAAAAACGTGTAAATCAACCTATAAAAGCTTCTAAAAACCTACAAATAAGGAAAAGGTTAGCTCAAATGATTAAATTTTTCTTATAAATAGAGGCACCATTTTGGGAATCACAGGCATTGAAGGTTGCAATAGAGGCACCAAATGTCAAAGAAAATACATAGTGTGGTGAAGAAAAGGCACCAAAAGTCACTACATAGGTGCAACTTATCGCTGCAAAAGCGTTGTTCTGTAGAGTCAAGTAGGAAAATTGAACTATGATTTAAAAAATCAAAAAACTCACACAAAATGATGAAGGAGCATCCCAAGTTGCAAGCAATATTGCATCAACCAAAAATATTGGCATTCATGTTTTCTTACATTTCAGTAGTTAACTATTAGTACGTAGTTTCAGTATTTCATACCACATTATATCACAATGTAATATCAGAGCTCATGGAGCTGGATATATGATCTTCATTACAACATCTACATCATATCCAAAATTCAAGTGTTTTGGAGATTCCAGTACGAAGATATCACTAACGAAATATCAGCTATAATTGGACAAAAAGAATTCACCGACCAGTCTTGGCTTTTCAAATCTGCGGACCTATCTTGTGATTTGTGGAGCTCAGGAAACCATTTCATAATGATGCACATTCATTGAGAAACTTTTTTTTTTATCTGAATCATGGTTATCCAAGGATCAAAGGAGAATCATATGTTTTGGTAGACCTTCACACATTTCATCAACTTTGGGGTTTGAGACCTGTTGAGGCCGATGTAGACCTTTTCCAAAGCTGGGAATTGATATATATATATAAGAATTGTGTAGTTGCATTATAGAGGAGGTAAGGAAGTAGTGATATTAGTGAGAAAGGATAGAGAATAAGGAAGATATATGATGTAAGGATTTTGATCCACATTGTATTTTTGGGCTTAGCGCCATATCATTTTATAATTTGTAAGCCGGAAGGCAGGGCATGTTTCCTATGAATAATTGATCATTCTCTATATATTAATGTGGGATTGTTATGCCAATTCTTTAAGTTTCCATTGTGTTTACTCTTGTTTCAAGGTTACATAGTCCTATTCCTGGGCCCTCCAATACTTGATTGCAATAAGTGGTATTAGAGTGAAGTTGAGTGAGTTGCCGACCTTGCGAGAGGAGAGCACAGTTGAGCAAGGTATTTCACAAGATCTTTGTGGAAAAATTTCCAACTTGAGGAAACCTATTTGTGTTTGTCAATAGATCACCGATTGTGAGGTAGTTGCAACCCTGTATCTAGATCTCCAACTTGAGGCAGTTGCACCAGATCCTAGGAAGAGATGCCACTAAGGAGAATGAATAATACTACTAATGTTGCTAGAAATATGGATGTGATGATGTAAATTATGTGGACAATGAAAGTGAGATTGGATTTTTTTGAGGAAGATAGAAGAAAATTATTAAACCCTAGACATAATCATGAAAGTGATGATGATGAAGTTCAAGCTGTAGATCTAACTCAAGAGACCTCGGAAGAGGAAGAATCAGTTCAAATGAAGATGTTGAAGGCTATTTTGAAAACACGAAAGCGAACTAGAATGGATATTTCAAACTATACCGGTAACCTAAACCTCGAGGAGTTGATTGATTGGATAAATGACATTGAAGAATACTTAGAATATGAAGAAATTGAATATTTGGAGAGAGTGAGATTTGCAAAGACTAAACTGAAAGGACATGCTACAATATGGTGGAAGGAATTTCAATTGGAGACAAATAGAAAATGTAAAGAGAGATTGTTAAATGGGATAGAATGGTGAAAATTTTGAAGAACCAGTTTATACCTACGAACTATGAGGTGGAGCTACTAAAGAGATTGCAAAACCTGAGATAGAAGGAAAATACTATGAAAGAATATTCTGAGGAATTTCATAATATTATTATCAGGATTAGACATAGTGAAGCAAGAAAGGAGAAAGTAGCAATATATATCAATGGGTTGGGGATGAACATTCAAGAAGAGTTGATTCTGGTAAGGATGAATTTGGTAGATGAAGCATATCGATTTGCATTAAAGGTAGAGGATAAGTTAAAAAAAATAAAATAATAGAGGCATAGAGGAAGATGAGGTAGATTACAGAAAGGAAGGTCACATTCTGAAGTAGAAAACCATATGCAAAGAAAAACAAGGACATTAATTCATACCGCAAGGAAGAGAGGGATTCTAATTCATACCATAAAGGGAGAGATGACATAAATTCTTACCGCCACAATGATGGACATCAGAGAGATGTGAAAGGATATAAAAAGATAACTTTCAAAGGAACTTGTTTTAAGTGAGGTGGAGAAGGACATAGAGAATTTGAGTGTTTCCAAGAAAGTAAGAAGATTGAAAATCATGCAAGAACTAGATATATGGAGGAAGAACCAATGGAATCACTGAGTTCTAGAGGAATTCCCAAGAAGGGATAATCATTATTCATGAGCAGAGCATTGTTCTAGAAGAAAGAGGAACCTAAGGAAGCACCACTGAGGAAAAGTTTATTCTAGACTAGATGTAAAGCAAGAGGTAAGTGTTGTAAAGTTATCATTGATAGTGGTAGTATAGATAACCTAGTTTCGGAGGAAATGGTGACAAAGTTGAATTTACAAAGAAGAAAACATATGATGTCTTATAGGATAGCCTAGATTCAAGATGAGCACAAGATACTATTAAGTGAGCAATGTCTAATACAATTCTATATAGGGTCATATCATGATCAAGTACTATGTGAAATTATACCAATAAATGTATTTCATATGTTGTTGGGTAGACCTTGGTAGTATGATAAGAAATATATACATGGTGGGAGAAAGAATACCTATACCATAACGTCCAATGGAAGGAGAATCAACTTGACACCTTTGGAAGATGAAACTGAATGTGAAGTATGTGGTACAACAAGAATAAATTTGGTAGATGGAAGGAAATTTTTGGATGGATTGGGACATGAATGCATGTGTTTTTATTTGATTCCAAGGAAGTGAGGAGCCCTAGATACAAAGGGAATCACAAGAGAATAAGAATCACCGAAGAAGGAAGTCACTGGAATATTGACAGAGTACCAAAATCTTGTATCAAAGAATATGCTTGATGGATTACCATCAATCTGAAGTATCAGTCATCATATGGATCTTATTCTAGGAGCTATTTTTCTAAAAAAATTGCACATTAGATGACACCAGTGGAAAATGTGGAGCTAAATAGATAGATAAAAGAAATGCTAAAGAAAGGATTGATCAGAGAAAGTATGAGCCCATGTGTGGTACCAACTGTACTTCAACCTAAGAATTATGGACAATGGAGGATATGTATAGATTCTAGAGCTATCAATAAGATCATAGTGAAGTATAGATTCCCATTACCTAGGATGGATGACATCATGGATAGTTTGAGTGGAGAAAAGTATTTCACCTAGATAGACCTAAAGAGTGGATATCATCATATCAGGATCAGAGAGATAGATGAATGTAAGACTTATTTCAAGATAACTGAGGGAATATATGAGTGGTTTTTCATGCCATTTAGACTAACTAACACACCTAGTACATTTATGAGGCTAATGAATGAAGTCTTGAAGAAATTCTTGGACAAGTTTTTCATTGTTTACCTAGATGATATTCTAATTTTCAGTAAGACTAAGGAAGAAAATTTGGAGCACATCAGACAATTATTTTAGAGGCTAAGAGAAGATAAGTTGTTGATCAACATCAAGAAGTGTAGTTTCATGAAGGAAGAACTAGTATATTTGGGGTTTGTGATATCTACGGAAGGATTAAAGATGGACCCTGAGAAGGTTAGAGAAATACTTGAATGACCTACACCTATGAATGTTGGAGAGGTAAGATCATTTCATGGAATACCAAGATTTTACTAGAAGTTCATCAAGAATTTTAGTAGTATTTTCACACCTATGATAGAGACAATGAGGGGTGACCCGAAGGTATTCAAGTGGACATTAGAAGTACAAAAGAGTTTCGAGCTGTTGAAGAAAAATGTGAGAGAACAACCTGTGTTAGCACTATAGACTTTGATAAGGTATTCCAAGTAGATTATGATGCTATTAGAAGTGCAATAGGAGTTGTGCTAAGTCAAGAAGGGGGACTAGTAGCCTATTTTAGTGAAAATTTTAATGATGCTAGGAGAATATATTCAGTTTATGATTAGGAATTCTATGCAATAATACAAGCCTTGAAGACGTGGAGACATTACTTGTTACCTAAGGAATATGTGTTGTATACAACTCATCAAGTTTTAAAATATTTGAATAGTCAATGGAAGTTGAACCATCGACATATGAGATGGGTAGAGTTCTTGCAGAGTTACACATTTCTGTTCAAGTACCGGAGTGGAAAGTCAAACAAGGTTACAGCTGCATTGAGTAGGAGAAGAAGTTTGTTGAAAAATATGAGAATAGAAGTATTAGGTTTTGAAGAACTAAAACATATGTATGAGGATGACATTGGTTGTTTTGAGGCATGGAAGGATTACAAAGATCCTGTAGAGACAGATAGAAGAAAATGGTTGGATTATTTTATTCAGGAAGATATTTTATTTAAGAACAATCAGTTATGCATCCCTAGAAGTTTAGTGAGAGATAATTTGATTAAGGAAAAGCATTGTGGAGGACTATAAAGAAATTTTTAAATTGATAAGACCAGAGAATTGGCGAGTGAGAACTATTTTTGGCCACAATTGTATAAGGATGTCAGGAAATATGTTCAAAGTTCCAGGATTTGTCAAGTTGAAAAAGGAAACAACCAGGACGGTGGAGTGTATACACCATTAATAGTACCAGAGAGACCATGGGAATACATTAGCATGGATTTTGTGTTGGGATTACCTAAGACACTGAGAGGATTTGACTCTATATTTATGGTTGTGGATAGATTTTCTAAGATGACATATTTCATACCTTGTAAGAAAACTAGTGATGTAAAACATGTTGCAGACGTATTTCTCAAAGATATTGTGAGATTACATGGAATACCAAAAAGTATAGTATCATACAAAGACACTAGATTCATTGGGTATTTCTAGTAAACATTGTGGAAGAAGATGAAGACATATTTGAAGTATAGTTCAACATTTCAGCCACAGATAGATGGACAAATAGAAGTGGTAAATATGAGTTTGGGGAACTTGTTGAGGTGTTTGACTGAAGTTAAATTAGGAAATTGGTACTTAATACTACTGCAAGTAGAATTTTCATACAACAAATTGATAAACTGGAGCATAGGGAGGACACCATTTGAAATTATGACAAGACAACAACCCAAAGGAGTAGCATAATTAAGATATATCAATATGGAGAATGAAACGAGTGTGCAGGTAGAATAATTTGTAGGATTCATGGAAAAAATGCATACTCAAGTTAAGGAGCATTTGGAGAAGATGAACAATACGTACGAGGTGAAAGAAGATGGGAAGAGAAGACAAAGAGTTTGTAGTAGGAGATGAAGTAATGGTATATCTGAGAAAATAAAAATTTCTAGTTGGGACATATAATAAGTTGAAGATGAAGAAGTTTGGAACTTGTAAGATCATCAAGAAGTTTGATTCTAGAAATGCATATGAAGTGGAGCTGCCAAAGGAATTTGGCATATCGCCTATATTCAACATTGGATATTTATACCAGTATCATGAAGGGGAATCACCAGAGGACAGATGAGTTGGTTTGTTGGACCAAATAGAACATCATCCATAGGAAATTGAGGAAATTTTAGAAAATAGAGTTGGGTGTAGTACCAGAGGAAGTCAATACAAGGAATATCTAGTTAGGTGGAAAGGAAAACCGAAGGAAGATTCATCATGGATTTGTCAAGCTGAGGTGGACCGCATTGGTTTTCCTCTAGCCCTAGGAAAGTGAGAGGTTCACTTTTCTCCAACCTTGGGTGTCTGATGCAGGAGAATCCCAAGTTTTAAGCAATCTTACATCAACCAAAAATATTGGCATTCATGTTTTCTTCCATTTCAGTAGTTAATTGTCAGAATCTAGTCTTAGTATTTCATGCTACATTATATCACATTGTAATATCAGAGCTTGCAAAGCATGATATATGATCTTCATTGCAACATCTACATCATATTCAGAATTCAAGTGTTTTGGAGATTCTAGTACAAAGATATCACTAAGAAAATATCAACTGTAATTGGACAAAGAGCATTCACTGATAAGTCTTTTCTTTTCAAGTGTGGACCTATCCCATGATTTTTCATAGCTCAAGAAACCATTTCATAAGGATGCAAATTCATTGAGGAACCTTCTTTTTGATCCACATCATGTTTATCCAAGGATCAAAGGATAATCATTTTTTTTGTCCGACCTTCACACGTTTCATCAACTTTGGGGTTTGAGACCTCTTGAGGCTGATGTGGACCTTTTCCAGAGCTAGGAATTGATATATATAAGCATTATGTAGTTGCATTAGAGAGGAGGTAAGGAAGTAGTGATAGAGGATAGAGAAGTCGGAAGATATATGATATAAGGATTTCAATCGGCATTGTATTTTTGGGTTTAGCACCATATCATTATGTAATTTGTATGCGAGAAGGTAGGGCATGTTTCCTTTGAATAATTTATCATTCTCTATATATTCATGTGGGATTTTTATTGTGATTCTTTAAGTTTCCATTGTGGTTACTCTTGTTTCAAGGTTGGACAATCCTATTGTTGGGCCCTGCAATCCTTGATTGCACCATAAAAAATGTTAGAAAGGGAGGTGGGTCCCACTGAGCATGCCAAAATGAATTCAATATTTTTTTTAGAAAGGGACGTGGGTCCCACATAGTGTGCCAAAATGAATTCAATAAAAATGTAAATGAAGATAATGAAAGCATGAAATAAATGCATACAAATGAGTTATACCTTCAACATTTTCACCTCCATTGATTGAGCTCCCAATCTTTGCACCCAAAAACTTGTTGATTTTCTCAAGTGTTGAAAATTGTGGATTTCTCTTTAGAAAATTTCTAGCATAAATTAGGCCAATTCAAATTAAATATGAAAAATGGGATGATAAGGATTCAATTTATAGATTTTTTGATGGAGGAATGAAGGTTTGATATCTTCTTGTGAAATGGATGGTGGAGATTGAAGGAGATAGTGAAGGCTTAGCATTATGACAAGTGGAGGGAAAGGTGTGCTCACACATGTGTGAGCACACCTTTCCCTCCACAAGATTTCGATAAGTGGAAACAAAAGTGGAAAAGTGTAAGATGAGTAGGGTTTGGAGGTATGACAAGTGATAAGAAATGAAAAGTGTAGGGTGGCTCTATGGGGAAGATGATATCACATATGTGTGAGCATCCAATAGAAATAAACATCAAAGGATGACTTGGAGATGGATAGTGACATGTGCATTCAAGTCATTTAGAGGCTTGTAGGACACATGCCACATGTCTATAAGTTTGGGGAAATGGGTAGAATTAAAAACTAGAGAAAATGTTAATGATGATTAAGATGTGGATCAAGTTAATTAATCAAGATTAGGGGATTTGGAATAATATGGAATAAGGTTAAATTAATTAAATAGTACAATATTTAATTGATATAGAGAAGACTATAGGATAATTAATTAAATAATATGATATTTAATTAATTATAGGATGAGATAGAATAATTAATCAAATAATATGATATTTAATTAATTATGAGATGAGATAATTAATTAAATAAAATAATATTTAATTAATTATGGGATGAGATGAGATAATTAATTAAATAATGTAATATTTAATTAATTATGGGATGAAGAAAAATATTAATTAAATAATATGATATTTAATTAATTATAAGATGAAATAAAATTATTAATTTTAATTAATTAAAGGTATAATGTTAGAATTGGGGTGTCTACAACTTCATTTGACCCTCTAAAAAATTGGCTTTTGATCAGTATTTTGATAAGTGTGGAGGAGAATCCATCAAGGGTTCAATTTAATAATAGGAGGTTCTATCTAATGGATTTTTATCTAACCCCCTTTAGTCATAAACCTTTATATAGAACCCCATGAGGCTTAAAGCTTTAATTTTTCTAAAAATATGTTATTTTAGGCAAAAATTAAGATGCCTCATAAGTGGGACACACTATTGTGGGATTAACCTAAGATATAGGGAACTATAGTTATGGAACATAATTTGAGAGGTTGACATGGCCCTATACATGACATGGATGCAAAATAAATTTTATCAACCATACATGTAGTGAGGTGGAAAGTTTATTTTTTTTGGTCAAGTCTATTTAGTTAAGACCTAATGAAGATATTATTTTCACATATTAAGTGAAGAGATATAATAATATTCAGTTTAAATATTTTGAAGATAAAAAATAATGAGAATTAATTATAATATAGTTCACAAATTTAAAAATGTTTGATACCACTCAAAGGCTAGTTTAATACCGAATATAGGAATATTTAACTATAGATTGGAATTATAGTTTGTAACTTGATTTTTATATTTCATAACGATGATTGTGTTGGTCCTTTGTCCTAAAACCACCTAAATTCTAAACAAAATTTCCATAATATCTATATTTAGGGCTAATTTGGACAATGGGGAAGAAGACCATGCTTAGAACAAGAGAGAGAAAAATAAATATGATAGGAGGTTGGATAAGGCCTCTTCCTCTTTGATACCTACCATGCTTGGGAGAGTATTTCCCAAAGATCCTTAAGATACGAACACAATTGATAAGACAAGAAATCTTTAATTAGGAAGTTAGGCCAAATGATGTAACTCTAGATATAAATTGGTTACTCATCCTTGTATATGCAAACACTTTATCATAAAAATCATTTTGCTTATAAAAAAACATCATACAAACATCTAATATAGATACAACATCAATAAATTCTCTAAGGAATTAAAAAAATATAACACTAAATTTATGGATCATGGAATAACACCTAATCTACTACAATTTACAAAATCAAAGAGTATATTTTTAGTTTATTTTAAAATGAAATATGATAGCCATTCTTTGACTATAAAACTAGTGCCTATTGCTAAAAAAAATAGTAAATATGGATTAAACCCTAGATGAAAAGAAAAACCTAACATTTATATGAGTTTATGTAGTGTCAAAAAAAGTATCCCTTTTTCACACTTAATTTGGAAATAATTAAAAATAAAATGAGCCTAATGTTGCCTTGATTTAGTGTTGTAATATGTTTTACACATTCACATTAAGTGTACGGTCCTTTTAAACTAAATGGACTTAATTGTGCCTTATTTAGGGTGTTGTAAAGTGTATCTTTACACTTCCACACTAATCTAGGGCTTTATTAATTAATTGAGCTTAATTTTCCTTAATTGGCCCCTTTAATTCAAATCCAAGTATGTAATTAATTACAGATTCTGAGGGATAAAACTCGACATTCATAAATGATATTACACAACACTTAATTTTACAAGGTATGTGTCCTAGGTTAGTAACCTAGGATTCATTTTTCACTTGGTGAATGGGTCCTAACTAGGTCATAGGACCCTAATTTTACATAGCATTTAACATCCCTCAAAGTGTTTCCTAGTTAAGTGTGCAAGGACCCATTCACCCTATGGTGAATGGGTCCTCATTGGACCTAGGGCCCCCCCTTAGGATATTATTTTGGTGGTATTTTAGTGATTTAAAATCCTAGATCTGATGTCGGCTTATGTCATTTGAATTTTGGGATTTAATGATAACATATGTATAAATACAAGGTTATTTCACTATGTTTTGAACCTAAGACTTACATGAGATCAATAAAACTTCACAAGAGAATTATAGAGTATTCAAGAGCATTCAAGAAGGTATTCAAAGGTAGATTTATAGAAGATCATTTCAGAAATCAAGAGTCATATCATCATGTCAAAGGAATAGTGCATCATGCATGTTGTTGAGCTAATGTTTTGATGTAGCATTGAAGATCCAATTCAAGCATTATCATATATCAAGATTCATGATCAAGATCTACATTCTCTGATGCTACTTCATTCAAGATTATTGACTTGTACTCCAAGGTTTCAATTGAGGATTGGTGAGTTGTGACATTGCATTTTTTTTCATTCATCTTTCCTTTCATGCATTTATATTTTAGTACAAGGTTTAATTACCAAAATGGGGTTTGACCAAGGAAAACCCTTATTCCCTAACAAACAAAATTTTATCTCCTCTTTGATGTGTGATTGTGGGTTTTAGGTTGAAGATCTATTCAAGAGAAAAATCAAAAAATTTGAAAAGTTGTCAAAGGTGTCACCTTTCTTACAAAATCACAAAAAAATAGCTACAAGATTTATTTCCTAGTTTTCAATAGTGTGTGACTAGGATCTAGGAGTGTAGACATTGAAGAACAAAACCTAAAAATTCATTTTCTAGAACCCTAGCTAGAACAAACTCACCATTTGGGTAAATGAGTCCTCAACGAGGCCTGAAAAGGAAATTTTTACAACAAGTATATAAAATTTGACCCTCCTAAAACCCGCCTTTTGATTGCTATATTGGTTAGGTTTGATTTATGATTCTCATTTGCACATTATAACCCTCATAATTGAGTGAAACTAGGAAAATAGGTTGCATCCATTTGGTTAATCCATCTTGGATTCTCCCCAACCCATTTTTCTTTGTTTTAGTTTAATATACTTATCTTTGTCTTTTAAATCTTAAACCCTCAAATTCCCTACTATGTTATAACTATACCTCTACTTAATATCCATTACCAACTCAAAAGCATCACATATCAATCTAGAAAAGTTTCCTATTATGACATGAATTACTCAAAATGGGATAGTTGTGTATCAACACCCCTTAGATACAAACTAGCATAAATATAATATATAACATAATAAATGTGAACTTAGAGATTCCTTAAATTTCCTAAACCTCTTAAATAGTCATGGAGATATAATGCAATAATATACTAACACTAGTGTCTTACATTGATTTACTAAATGAATTTTATAGAGCCACCAAATATATCATATTGATGTAGAGAAGGGAGGGAAACCTTCAATAATCACAATTAGGCCAAATTCAAACAATCTCCAGTCACACAAAACTCAATTTTGTTGTCCTACTCACCATTCAGCTTCATTTCCTAGTAGCCTTTCAAATGAAGGAATTTAGGAATATATTTCACAAAATTCCTCAAAACTAGAAACCAAAAGGTGTTTCAGACATTCATTATCCTCTACTTTAACATATCTTGAAAACACATAAGGTCACTTTGGACCATCACCTCCAAAACACTGTTGCTACATTGGAAATAGCTATAATTAGCCCTATTTTACAAGACAACACTCAACCAATCACCTTCCCATTTGAAAAACTATACTTATATCTTCTCCATAGGTCTCAAATGACCCAATTCCTCAACCTACAATAGGAAATATGCCCATAAAGAAAAAAAATTACAAAACCCTCATTTAAGCCATTTTCAAGGGGGTTTATTGAAACTCAATGTTCTAGGCCTCCAAACACTTTGCCTATTCTTCAAATACATTAAAAATTTTCTTCCCATGCTAAAAAAATCAACTCCCAACCTATACCATTTCTATTTCACCAAACTCCCATTCTAAACCACCATTTTCAAGCCAAAATTCACACAAATACCCCTAGGGAAGCATCAAAACTCCACCAAAATCAACTCACTGCTCAAAATTCCTACACTAACATCTAAACCTACCCCAATCCATCCATTCCACTGAATTACAAGAAATTAAAATGGTGGAATGGGTGTCTAATTCATTTTGATCAATCTCAAACCCTTAGAACAGGGTTTATAGACCCGTTATCAGACAAATGCCTCTAAAATGCTTTTACTTTAATGAAAATCAATCAAACAAGAACAAAAGTGTTTCTAGCTCATGCCTCTAGTGTATTCAAGAGATTTTTGTTCATTATAGTACTGTATGGACCCATATAGAGATCAAAAACAACAATTTACTAGGAAATAACACAGAAGAAGAGAGTTTCTTAATTGATTTTGTGAATACAAAATTCCCATACTCTCTTCGAGTAGTTCTATTTTTCCTAAGTATCGGTAATACCCTCCTTTAAAGAAAAGAAACATCAAAATCCTTCCACACAGTCTCATTACAGATTTTGCCCCTTGTCAACCAAGTGCTCCTCACAAGGTTTTCCTCCTCTCGCTTTTCAAAAGCTTGGGCCATGCTTCCACGTGTGGTCATTTCACAATCTTCTATGCTCCTTTGCACCACTCCCCTTTCGTGCCCTGATCGACTTCCATGTAGCATCTATCCACACGTCTTCCTTGGCAGAGCCCACCTTCAGTGCAACATGTCTGAAGACCTCCACATGTATTCAAATCATATATTTTTCATTGCTTAAGGGGATGAATGAGAATCGACTCCCGATCATTTGCCACATGATCTTCTAAAGACTTCCTCGCTAAGGAAAACTGAGTAGGTGACAAACTATCACCAACTACCCTATTTTGTAATTAACCTCCATGATTGAATTGCATGTGTCAAGCATTTTGGTCTATTGGGACCACTTCCATCATTCACAGGGGATGCATCTGGCCTTGGGATTTCCTCATTCATGGCTCGAATCTTTCAATTGCAATAAAAAAAAGAAAAAAAAATACTAAATGCATCATTGCCCATGATCGGAGGATATTTTTGGTTATTGGCTCACTAGGCTAGGCTCTATTATAAATATTGCTTCTTCCATTAAATAAAGGGTTCAAAATTAAGAATTTAGAGAAGAAATATTGTTAGAAGTACCAGGGCTTTACCACTTTTTATATTATTGTAAAGACTTGCAGAATGTGCCATTGTTCGGCCTTTTTGTTTTCTTGAAGATTTTGATAAAGTTTTACTATGCCATTGTGGTGCTAAATGTTTCATTTACAGAACTTCTATAATTTGAATGCAAGTTTATTGATTCAGATGATGTCCTCGACTCCTCTTTTCAATAAATGCGTATGAATATTATTTTATGTCATTAAAGTGAATCATTTAGATCTTACCCGTGTTTCCTTTCATTCTGGACATAGCAGATTATTGAATAGGCCCTTAGATTGAATCTACAAGATAGATCTATCATGCTTTACATCTAAGTATAGACGCATCACCCTAGTTAGATACTTTTATTTTTATACCTTCTTCATTTTCCCATTAAAAACCCCAGTTATAGAAGAGCCAACTTCTTTAAAATCCAGAGGTTACTCAGTTTAGCGTGATAGGTCCCCCCTTTAACTGATTTTTCGACAAAAATTTGTACCCTTGCCACTCAAACTAGTACAAGTAGAAAGCTGACCGTAGGATAAAAAAATCTCGTCAAAGACTTCAATTCCTAGTGTTACCCCTATGATGATGCTCATATGCCTTGAAATTGTCCACGTGGCAATCTATAGCAGAAATTTGCAGAGAAATGCAGTCAAGGAGTGTCGACAAATTCAGGATATACATATGACTCTCACCAAATGGAGAATGCGATTCGCACTACATAGATGTGGGGAATGCCCTTAGAACAAGAAAATGACATGGCCCTTGACCATGTTGTCCTCTCATTCATGGAAGGAGAAGAAGCAATGTTCACTTATGAAGCAACTGCATAAGTGACCCCGCAAGTACAGTCTAACTACAAAACTCACTCAAAGAGGAGATTCACAAGAAAAAAAAACACTTTGTAGCCTAGAAATGTCTTGGACCAACCCCCCGGCCCTTCGAAAATTTCTCCATAGCCACTACTATGCAAAGAAATTATCATCACCAAACCCATGGAGCAGAAACCTCCAAATATGCCACCCTTCAACATGGTGGACCAATTGAAGAAATATTTTGCTAATGTATCCATTTGGGATATTTTTCAATTCTAGAACATAATTCATTAATACAGAAGGCCTTGCAGAAGGATTTGATTAAACTCTTAAAAGGAAAAACTACCAAAATTACAACAAACGCAATGCCTCTAGCCAAATTTCTTGCTAATACTACGAAGGAGTCCTCAATCGAGGCTATAAGAGAGAATCAAAACCCAAGACTTTCTTTCCAATCCTCATTATAGGGAAGAAAGTTTTGCACAATTCTATGATTGACTTCGGTGCTAGCACCATAGTCATGCTTAAACAAATAGTTGAAGCTTTAGGACTCAGCTATAGGCCTTTAAAGAGAGGAGTTATGTAGCTAGATGGGAACAAGGTCGAAACTGTGGGCCTTATTAAAAACATCCCCTTATCTTTGTTCTCTTCTCCTAGCATCACAGTGATGCAAGAAACCATGATCATTGGTGTTCCTCCCATGTTTGGCCTCTGCTTATCATGAGAGTTTACAGTGAAGATAGGCATATACCTTTCTTTGGATTGATCTCACCTAATTCTTAGGACCAATCATAGTTCTAAGATGAAGATAGTATAAGAATCCCTGCATTCAAAGCACATAACCAATGAAGCTATGATCAACTATGAAGGAACTGATGCCTATGTTACCAAAGAAGAAGCCAGTGACAAAGAATTGTTGGAGCATGGGTAAACAACTAAAGACAGAGCCGATCAAGAAAAAGTATCCTTGAACGAGAGCACAAGCACCGATCCTTTCAACAATTATCATGCTACCAGATTTGGTACCTATGCCATCTACGATGAGGATCAAGAGTTCCTAAAAATATTAAAGGATTATATTCCCAAACAAGCTTCAGAGCTTTGGACATTTCACTTTGATGGTGTGAGATGCAAGGCTGGCACAGGAGTCAGGATATGCCTAACATCTCCATCCAATGAGAATATCTTTAGGTCATTCCGCTTCTAATTTTCTTGCTCAAATAATGAAGCTAAGTATGAGGGACTAGTGTAAGGACTAAGCCTCGTTGAATGCATGGGTATCAAACAACTAGTGGTGTTTGGAGATTATAAACTCATAATCAACCAAGTCAGAAATGTCTCTGCTGCAAAAATATTCATATGCAGTCTTACAAGCATAGGATATGGGACCTCATCGAAGGTTTCAAATCTTTTAACATCCATGTTGTGTGAAGAGAGAAAAATTTAGATGTGGATCACATGGAAATGATAGGATCACAATTTGATCTTGTCTCTGACTTGATAACAAAATTACACTTGGTGTGACTGATCGTCTAACCCTCCATTCCCGATGAGGAGAAGAGATGTAAAGTTTTTGAAAGTGATGAGCACATCGCCTCGTTCATCCAATAGTCAAGAGAGTTTTCCAATCATTTTCAGCCAAAATTTGAAGAAGCATATGGAGGATAGATCATTCAGTTGAAATCTAACAAGCTTCCGAAAGGGTTAGTCACACTAAAAAATATGTTCAAATGTGATGATGCAAGGAATAATAGAAGGAAATTTATAGTAGACCAGGTGGACTACACCCACCTTAAGGTCAAGAATGGAGGAAAACTTAAAGTCGGGAAAGAAGTCCTACAAAAATGATAAAGATAGGTTGATAGACTTCTGTGAAAAATATGAAGGAATAGTGGCTTGGTCTTATGATGACCTTAGGGGATATGATCCCCATGTCATCCAACACACCATTGAACTAACAAAAGGTGTTAATCTTGTCTGAAAAAAGAAGAGGCCTATCAATCCGAAGATTGAAGCCTTAATGGGACAAGAGCTAGAACAACTGATCCAGTCCAATATTGTCTTCCCAATCAAGCACAGTACATGGGTATCTAATCTCATTCCAGTCCGAAAGAAAAATGGAGACATTCGCCTTTGTGTTGAATTTCATCACCTAAAGTGGGTGTTAGTAAAGGATCATTACCCTCTGCCTTCCATGGAATCAATCTTGCAGATTGTATTAGGTTCAAATATGTTTTCTCTGTTGGATGGTTTCTTAGGCTACAACCAAGTTTGGGTAAAAGAAGAAGATCAACACAAGACCATGTTCACCAGAAAATGGAGAGCATTTTCATATTTCAAAATGCCTTTCAGCCTATCAAATGCGGGGGCTATGTTCTAGCCAACAATGGATATTTCTTTCAGTGAATTAATCAACAAAATCATCCTCATCTACTTAGATGATCTAACCAAATTTTTAAAAATCTAAAGATGACCATTTTTATCATCTAGAAAGGATTTTTATAAAATGCTAGGAATTCGGGGTGTCCCTAAACCCAAAGAAATATTTTTTCAGAGTACTGTAAGGAAAATTGTTGGGGCATGTAGTATCCCAAGATGGAATCACTATTGATTCTGAAAGAGTGAAAGCGATGAAAGAACTTCCTCCTCTGGTAAACAAGAAAGGTGTACAATGTTTTTTGGGGAAGGTGAACTTTGTAAGTAAGTTTATCCTTGATTTTGTAGGAAAAATTAGACCAATCACCTTGATGCTGAAAAAGGACCAATTATTCGAATGGACAAAAAAATGAGGGAAGCCTTCAAGAAGGTGAAAGATGCTATTTCTTTGGCTCACATGTTGGAAAATCTCGACTTGTCTAAGGATTTCATAATGTATGTTTTTAGCAGTAAGACAAGCATCACAATTGTTCTAGTTCAGAAGGATGATGAAGGAAAGTGAGAACACCCTATAGCATTCCATTCTCAAAATTTGAAGGAATACAAGACAAACTAAAACTTCATCCAAAGACAAGATTTTGCAATTGTAAAGGGACTCAAGAAGTTCTAACACCTTATAGCTTGCAATAAATTATTTTTTTACATCACACATTCTAGTGTACGGGAATACATCATGGAAGGAGAAATCACTGACAAAAGGGCCAACTAGATCACTAAGATCCTAGAATATGACATTGAAGTCAAGCCTATGAAGGTTATCAAAGGAACAGGGTTTGTGAATACTTTTCACATGGTGAAGAGATGGAAACTGAGGAAGAGCAAGTGGAAATAGTCCTAACCAATGAGTCTCAACTTGAAGGCTACTAGCTAATAGATAGGGTAAGACATATGCATAATGGCAAGTATCCATCGAGACTTCTATCTCAAAGGAGATTATATCGACTGCACAATAGTGGATACTCACTAATTGAAGGAATCCTTTTCAAAAAAAAATTCAATGGTGTCCTATTGTGATGCATCACCATGGAGCAAGCAAGGAAAATTCTTAGCTCTCTCCATAGCAGCCCGGAAGGTGGGCATTTCTCTAAAAATATCACCACTATCAAAATTTTGTGTGCTAGATACTTTTGGCCTACATTGTTCAATGAATCCTACAAAATGGTGAAAAATTGCAAAGAGTGCCAATTCTACGTAGGGAGAAGAAAGAATTTTTCCATGCCTCTCAATCCGATAGTAGCGAAATATCCGTTCACGCAATGGGGAATAGATTTCATCAGGATGATCAACCTTGCCTCCAACACTAGCCACAATTGGATCCTAACAACCACCAACTACTTCACAAGATGGACCGAAGCCCTACCCCTGAAGAATGTTATAGAAGCAGAAATTGTAGATTTTCTCGAAGGGCTTGTAACAAGATTTGGTGCACCAAAGACTATTATCTTAGACAACACCAAAGATTTCCTAGGCTCTAGGGTAAGTCAGTTCACATTAGAGAATGGCATATATTTGAAACCATCCTCACACTACTACCCATAGGGAAACAGCCTGACCGAGTCAATTAACAAAAATCTTGTCTGACTCATTAAAAGGATCGGTTTGGATCATGAGAGAGAATGACATAAAATTCTCCAAATGGAATTATGGGCATACTGAATAATTCCAAAGAAAGCCCTTAAAAATTCACCCTACGAACTAGCATATGGGAAGGAGGTGTTGTTACCAATATCTATGGAGATACCTACATTATAGCTGCTCAAGTCTCTAGAGATTGAAGAAAATGGAGCTATGGAAGTTCGGTTGTCTGAATTATTGGAGGTACAATAAAAAATGGGAAAATCTCTAATAGCCATGACTAACCTCCAATAGGTAGTTAAGAGATGGTTTGACAAGAAATCTTTAGACCAAGGTCTAAAATGTGGAGATCTGGTACTAAAATTCAACGAAAGAGTTGCGAAGCCTGAACATCATGGGAAATTTGACATACTATGGGAAGGCCCTTTCAAAATAATTCAATGCAAGCGAAATAATGCATTCGAATTGGAAAACATGGAACAATAAGCATTGGGAATTATGGTTAATGGAACTCACTTAAAATTAATCAATTAAGCTTTAGATAATTCCTACAAATGTAAATATGTGATTACTATAATTATATTTCCTTTCATGCTTGTCGACTGGTTCTTTTTAAAAAAATTCACAGTAATAGAAGCAAAAAAATTCATGAGACCCATTTTTACAGAAGAAGAGAAGGATATTATCTCTCATATTATAGAAATCAAGGTTCAGATATAAAGAATTCCATAGGAGTTGCAGAAAAAAAAAGAATGAAGACAATGGTTTGAGGATAGCAAGTATATTCGTTATATATATATTGATAAAGACTTTGATAAAATGGCTCTAGGGCCATGCATTCAAAATATGGCATTATATGATGCTTTCATATATATGTATATGTGAGTCCTCTTTCAGGTATATATATACAAAAGAGAAGAAGATGATGTAATCTTTAAGTGGTCGAAGTATGGACATTTTTGCCATCTGCATGTGCATTGCCTTTGTCAATTGGAAAATTTTTAGGCACAATAGGAAGGATATCTCTAGTAGTAGAAGGATCTGGAATAGTAGCACCAACACCCAAAAAAAGTGGTAGAGGGAACACAATGTTCCTAAAGTCGGTGTACCAGTCCACATCACAAAATAGCACCACATTGTAGCAGCACAACATAAAGTGACATGCATAGGTGGCTCTCTCACGATTCTCAATTAGCGAATGCAGCCAAAACCCACTCATAAATGGTACCCATGGTAGCACCACATCCTCTTCAATATGCCTTTCCAGGTCGCTCGCTACTGGAAGGCCCAAACCATAAACTGTATTGGTTACTACTTCACCAAGTCCTCTGAGGTATCGCTTCAAGAAAATATGAAGCGTCAGACAAAGTATCATGGATTTTGGGGCTTGAGTGTCAAGAAGTGAAGCAAAAACTTGGGAGCATATATCGGTATTCACCTGATATTTATCTTCATACTCAATGTAATGCCTGCGCGAAACCCATTTCATGGCTATGATGGCTAGTGAGTGTTTTTATTTATTAATGTGTTTCAGACGCCTACTAGAGATCTCTTCCAGGAAATCCATTTGAATTTTTTTGCACACTAGCCTAATCAGAGTGTTCATTGTGTAAGCCTCTACTCAAAACACCTAAGTCTAGCGCTATGGAAATTTAAAACCTATTCAACTACCTAAGCAATTATGCTATCTAAATTCCCTAATGCTTTACTAAATAGTTAAGTATAGTTCCATTGCTATGACAGGGCCCTTTTATAGAAACATATGAGGTATCCTACACCCTAAGCATGATGGTAATCAAGTCCATCTTGAATTTCCAACCTATTTGCGTCCACAGGTACAAATTTTTGCGTGCAAGATTAAGGAGCGGTAATAAATTAATGCAAATTGGTGGCAAGATTAGGCGATGGCGGATATAGATAGGTCCTTATGTGTCAGCATGCAGGCCTTTTCGAGCTCCAAGTTTGAACAAAAATCTTCCTAAAGTACTCATTACGACATCAGCTTAATTGTGCTTCTAGAGATATTAATGGCGATGACAAGCAAGAAGGTGAAGAACAGGGAGATGGCAGCTCAATTTCCCATGAAAATCACGTTGAAGGGACGTTATCTCTAACACAATTATGAATCCTTGTCTTGTCAAAAATTGCAAGTATCTCATTTCACATGGATAGAGGAGCTAGCGGTACATGAAAAATTAAATTCAGAAATGAAACTGTTGTCTACTAGTTGAAGGTAGGAAATTAAAGAAAAAAGATAAGTATCACATGCAAAAATCAGATAGAGTATAAAAATTCTTGAAGAAGTGAAAAAACAAAGAAGAACAAAATTATTAAGGAGCCAGGTTTGATGAAATTTAGTGGCAAAGGGAGCCAAATGCATGAGTAATCACAAAGAATTCATTGCCTCGGTGTAAATTTAACCTGAAGCAAAAGGTTGTCTAGTTTTGAAACCAGAAACCTTGCATTGTGTTTTGGGTTCCATTTATACCGCTTCAATGTGCTTTCTAAGTAAAATTGGTAGGATATGGCAACTGCTCAAGGTTCTCAAGCCAAAATGAAAAAAGAAGAGGCCTAGAGATTATTCAATATAATGCGTGTGGCACCAGCTGCCAAAGTTTTTGAGGATGTCTCTTATTCCTCGCTTGGAATTTCAGAGGAGTCAACCTAGGTAAATACGCGGGGTGTAGAGAAGAAATTCCCTAGCAAAGATAAGAAGTGAATCAAAGAAGAATGGGAAAATATTCATGACCCCATTCTTGCAAAAAATCCCAAATCATTGAGGGAAGTAGCCTATGAGAGGATGAGAAAGAATACCAAACTAGACTCCTTGGATAAAAAATGTTGGTACAGTGGGCTTCCACAATATATGGTCTCACTCGTGCACTATTTCCCTAAATTGGTCGATAAGGCCAGCAACTACTTCAATCCAAACACCAAGACCATTGAGGGTCGAGAAGTGAGTGTGGTTATATGTAAAGAGGTTGTATGGAATATGCTTTGTATCCCATATTTTCACTCCAAAGTGCCTAAAATAAAGAATTTAAATATAGCAAAAGGGGGGAGCTATTGGGGGACCAAAGACATGGCATTGGATTTCTATAACATAGAGATTCAAAAGCTCGGAGAATCTCCTAATAAGCCAATAAAGGTCCTAGTGATGCATAAGTGCTTCAAGGATGATATGAAGGATGCCTTCACTATGATGGCATTTTTTGCGGCCTAGACACTAACAAGGAGGTCCAGGAGTTTCAGCTCGGTTTAGGTTTCCAATTACGCAAGCAACATTCTTTGTTTTAGTATGATTTTTATGAATTCCTCATGCAAGAAATGATTATCCAGATCTAGCAGAGTACCAACTTCAACAAAGGTTCAGGTTCACATACTTTCTCACAATTATGTTCTTGTATCAGAATCTCGACTTCTTCTAGAAGAGTCTGGGGCTCTCAATTTTTGATGAAAATCAGAAAAGGAAGCCAATTTCCACATGAAATACCCTTCTCTGTAAGAAATTTTATTATTATGCATTTTTGGATTATTTATTATATCTGATTCTACAAGATTTAAGAGGAGACAATACTACCTTGCGGTTCAACTAAGACCAAACTAAGTTCATGCAGAGCTTCACTCCAAAGTGCGATTGGTTCTTGGGTGAGGGATTCATGTTTGTTTGATTATGAGGTTTAACCAGGGAGCCTTTTCGGCTTCTAGTGTGTCTTACAGATCGATTACCGGTGCTTGAAGTTTTCCACCACGTATCAATTATGGACGTCACCTTTTGTAGTGGGAAAGAAAAGGAAGGATTCCTCAAATGCCTGAAGCACTACAAAACTATAGTCATGGAAAAGAGAAAGGATCACAACTTGCTAGAAGAAAAGCTCACTCATCTAAGGTTGGTGTGGATTTGTGAAAAATGGAATTACAACCCGAATGATGACTTTCCAAGCAAGTATGTGAAAGTGGAACACTCCCCCCGACCTTACTAGGAGAAGTGTCGAAACCCGATGTCGAATACGAATGAGTTTATTGTTGACCTAATGTACATCTCTACTAAATGTGGTCAGCCTCCTTGGTTTGGTTTCTAACTTTGAACCATGCAGTATGATAAGAAAAATAAAATGGTGACTACTCTTTGCAACAACCTTCTAAAAAACTACAGCTAGAAAGAGGAGAAGGTCCATGATTTCTGGATATATCGGTAGGAGACCCAACGCATCGATGCCCCATATGATACCAAGGAGATGGATGATAAGTTTGACAAATTTTAGAATGAGGAGCACCCAAATTTTGATGATTGGTGAGAAGGACTCTAGTGCAGAGTTGGCCAAATCACAATCAGACGAGCGAGCAAAACCAAAACCAGACACATAAGACATCTTGACTCAATTAAAGGGAAAGGTCATGAAAAAACCTAGTAGGGCCTCTTCTAATGTGCAGGTTAACATATCATGTGTGAGCTCTTCACTAAATAACACTTGGACAACAAGGAAAACCCAAGCAACCTCTTCACAACAACCGAAAACTATAATAGTAGTTGACTCACCACCAGAGAAGCAACCACGAATTGAGGCATCTTTGGGAGAGAATTCATAGGACCTTGAGGCAAACAAAGAATCAAAAATAGATGAGGGACAACAATCGCACATACAACAGGTATCTTTTTCTCCCTCTTCTCAGGTTTCACAAAAATTAGTTGTCTCTATTGTGTCTATAATGCGTCTTGGTTCACATGCTGACCAATGCATTTTGGCCATTATTCCTATTATCGTCATAATGTTAGAACCATCATCTCAAGTGGCCCCATTTTCCTTTACTCCTCCGCAGAACCTCATGCCATTTGCTTCAGCCCATTTTGCATCCCAAAGCCTTGCATGCTCCACCTCTCCTACCTTCAGTGATGCATTGCATACCATCGCAATGTCAGAGTCAATCCATTCTACCCAATAGATAGAAGCTACAATGAATCTGGTTCCTATAAATCTTCCTACTAGTCTACAATTAGAGTATTGGAGTATCCTTCCTTTCTCGCCTTATAAAATTAGCATACCAAACAAAAATTCTCCCAGTACTGCCAACCTTTCATTCCCTTTCGCCCTTCCCCCTGGTGCACCTTTCATAGGTGGACTCATCAGGTTGCCCTCTTAATTATTATCACAAGGAGATAGGATTAAGTAGGCTTGAGCAATTAGATCCCAAAGGAAAAAGGCTAAAGTTGCGAAGAATCTGATGGAACCGAGGGTACATACAAATTTCAATGAAGCTCAACAATCGCTACACTTTTCTGCTATTTACCCAATTTTCATCAAGCCATAGAGAGAAATGAGGCCACATGACTACAACATGTACGCCATTGGACTCAATTTAAGTGTAGACAACCAAATTTCTTAAATCCGATCGGCAGCTGAAGAAAAGAGAGGAAGAGCTAAATAACATGAATAGTAGAGTCGAATTCTTGCTCACCAAGGAGAAAGCTACATAATTTTAATATAATTTCTTATCCCAACAAAAGGAGGAGGAGCATGCAAAGCTTCAAAAAGAACTATCAAAGTTTCGACCCCTCAATCCAAATTTGATCACTAAGTTACAATAGAAGAACAAAGAGTATCAGGAGCAATTAGCAAAGCTAGAGTAAGAGATACAAAAAAATGATGAAGATTTTCATCGCCAATGTGCTCCACTAGAGCAGTAAATACAATGGAAGTATGCAGATTTCGGTATCCGCCGAGCTCAACTAGAAGATGAAATTACTGAATTGAGGTATTCATTATAACAAGAAATGACAAAAAAAAAGCAACTTGAGGTTAGCTGGGTCATGAAATCTCAAGCCCTATAGGGACAACTTGCCACAACAAACCAAAAGGTTGCAGAGCTACCGCATGATATGGATCAAAGGAATGCAGAGATTTCCTTATTGAAGGAATTTTCCTCAACCCTTGTCAATCAAGAATACCTCCTTCAGGTGGTTCAAAAATTGCATGTCTCATATTGGGAAAGAGTGAAGGCTTTAAGCCTAACTCTACAACCAACACTCTGATTTATGGCAAAAGTAACAGACTTGGGAAAAAAAAATTGTGTGACGATCGAGAAATTCCCATAGGTCATTACTGAAAGGGTTCTGGATGCCGAAAGATTATTTGAGAGGTTATATTGGTCCCCAAAAAATTCTTGGTAGGTGCAAGGATTGAAGATTGAAAGGCTGGAGAAAAGACATCCAATAGGTTCATCCACTGTCATGAAGTTATCCTGCATATCAACCAGTGTGCCACCAAATTGGATTAGTTGATGGGCAACATGTGGGCAAGATTCGATCACCTAGCTCAAATGGGCTTACCATATCCATTTCTTGAAGACGAGTCAGTGGCCATGACAGAGCATATGGCAGAAAATATCGAGGAGAAGCAACAAGATCTATCTAACTTTCAAGGTTTCAGTCAGCCCCTTGTTGCAGGAGATATTGAGGGCATCATTCATCTGATCATGCAACTTCTTTTTCAACTCAAATCCTGGGCTGATATATTGTCGGTGCTTCCTTACAAAGATGTTATTATCTACATGGAGCACAAGAGAATTCATTCAAAATATTGACCCCATCTGAAGATGAATGGTTGCCTCTTCAGATTTCCCTCTCTAAGCTCTTATCACGTTTCCCGATGAATAAGTCTCTGGTCTACAAACCATAAATTTTGGGTTCCTCATTCTACAGGTGAAACACCCCTGTCAAGTCACCAAGACCTATGAATACAAAATTCCCATACTCCCTTCAGGTAGTTCTATTTTTCCCAAGTATCAACTCAATAGACTCAATGACCATTCAAACTTCCTTGACCGTTGGTATTCCCTATATTTGCATTTTTGTAACTTTTGCATATTGACAACATTTGACAAGTTTTACAACTTTTAAAAAAAGACCTCAAACTGACCAAATGACCCACATTACATTATGAATGGTCTATTACAACCATATTTTCCTAACCAAAAACTCAAAACACCTAAAACTATCAAAAGACTTAAGTTGACCATATTTGCACAAAAGGAACTTGGTGCCCCTACACCACATATGAATTCAAAAATTTATAAAAATCACATTATCTAGTGTTAGACATGGTGCACAACATGACCTATAAGAGTCTCCACAACTCAAAACTTTCCTAAAATAATGACTAAGAGAAACTCGGGTGATATTGCTCCACATGAACCAACTCCAACCCCTTGAAAGAATGAGAAAATTATATATGTATATTTTACATGAGAAACTTTAGGGGAGTTATAAAATATATTGGATTACAAAAAATCCTTTATTTTATGCTATGTGATAATGCCCATTATTCTAGGGATTATTTTCCTCTAAAATATGCCAAAATATTGGAAAATATATCCACTACCACCATTATAGAATCATATCCTCTTTGTATTCTTGGTAATCCCAATATGAAATCCATGCTTATATCCTACCAAGGTCTCTCTGGTACTATCAAAGGTTTATACAATCCGGTATTGTAACTACTCCCTTTTTCTACTTGAAAAACTATGCAACTTAGAACATAATTCCTAACATCCTTATATCTGTGGCCAAAAATAGTGTTCATTCACCAAAGCTAATGTCTTCTCTACCCCAAAATATCTTTCAAGTCCTCCACTATGTTTCTCCTTAATCAAATTCTCCCTCATTGAACTCCTTGGAACACAAAACTAATTTCCTTTGAAAAATATATCTTCCTGAATGAAATAATCTAACCATTGACTCCTATATGCCACTATTGTTTCCTTACATCCTTTCCATCCTTCAGAAAAATCTGGATCATCCTCATACATGTATTTTAGTTCTTCAAAACCGAATACTTCTATCTTCATTCTTGTCAACAAATTCCTTCTCCTAATCAATGCATCTATAACTTAATTTGACTTACCACTCCTATGATTCAACACAAATGTGTAACACTATGAGAACTCAACCCATCTAATATTTCTATGGTTTAACTTACCCTAATTATTCAAATATTGCAAGGCTTGATGATTAATGTACAACACAAACTCTTTAGGAAACAAATAATGTCTCCACTTCTTTAAGTCTTGAATTATAGTATAGAACTCCTAATCATAAACTAAATATCTTATTTTAGCGTCATTAAAATTATCACTAAAATAAGATATTGTTATCCCTTCTTGACTCAACACTGCTCCTATTGCATTTCCACTAGAATCACAATAAACTTGAAATAATTTATCAAAATCAAGTAATGCTAATACTGGTTTCTCTATCACCTTTTTCTTCAGAAATTCAGAAATTCTTTGTGCTCCAAATGTCCACTTAAAATATTTCATATCTCCTCTCATTGTTTCTATCATGGGTGTGTAAATTCTACTAAAACTCTTAATTAATTTTTGATAGAAAATTCCTAGTCCATGAAATGAGCTTACCTCTCCAATGTTCACTGGTGTAGGCCACTCAACAATTTCTCTAACCTTCTTAGGGTCCATCTTCAATCCTTTAGAAGAAATGAAAAAAATCCAAATAAACTAACTCTATCTTCATAAAGCCACACTTCTTGATGTTTATCAACAACTTCTCCTCCCTCAACCTTTGTAATGATTTTTTGATGTGTGAAAAATATTCTTCTCTAGTCTTATTGAAAATTAGAATATCATTCAAATAAATAATAACAAACTTACCCAAGAATTTGTTTAGTACTTTTTCATCAACCTCATGAAAGTGTTAGGTGTATTGGTTAATCCAAAAGGCATCACTAAGCACTCATACAACCTTTCATTAGTCTTAAATTTGATCTTCCATTCATATGATTATATGATTCTAATTTGATGATATCCACTTTGTATAGGAGTGAATTTGCACCCCTTGTGTAAATTCTGCTTTCACATACACTCACCTTGAAAAATTAAATCCAAAGGAAAAATTCCACATCACCCATCCATAATGCATCCACTTGGCGCATGTTTTGTGTGTTGCTAGGGGAATTTTCATCTAGGACACAAACATAATGCATATGACATGATGTATTCCCTAACAAATTTCTACATCTAGAGTCCACAGGGACATTACACACTCAATTGGGGTCCAATTGTAACACCTTTGTGCGATCAACAGACCCAAAAAATGGCTCCTCTCTTCCATTTTGGCCTTCTAAAGCATTCATTTCAAACATCACTTCACTTCTTCACATTCTCAAGAATTTTAACTTGATCTTCTCACAATCCCAACAATCTCTCCATTTTGACAAGTCCATTTGAGCATTACAGTAGCTAGTAACTCCATCAACTTCACTTTTTCATGTGTCGCTCTACCATTGAAGTTGTGATCTTAGAGTCTTGTGAGACCTCCCTTCATCACCATTGTGGTTGTGATGGATTTTCCAAGTTTGTTGATTGCATTCTCCCTTAATTGGCCTTAAGAGCCTTTGGGTGGAGGTGGTAACACTTCACTCCTTCCTTTGTGATTTGAAAGAGTAACTTTATCTTTTATAGTGCTTAATGTACTTCTTTCAATCTTCTTTATCATATTCTCTACTCCATTACTTTATGGTTGTCTATGGAGGTGGTGTTAGAAAAATAATTTTCATAATAGATTCTAAGGGTTTTTTCCTTTTGAATCCAAGTATTTCACTGTATTTTTCATGAAAAATCATTTTACCCCCATCCATAATGCTAAAAAAGATCTTAATTGCCATACCACTGCCATGTTGTTCACCTTTCATAGCTTTCACTCTTTACCACTTTATCGTCGCCTCTCACAAAGTAGCTTGTGGTATAGTAGTTAAGGGTAGCCATATTACACCCTTACTGCCTCAATGCAAGGAGTTGGGGCTGAGCCCATGGTTGTGCGGTGTATAAGAAGATAACTTCCATACCACAAAGGAGAAACAAGGAGCTTGTAGTAGGGCAGTAGACAGTGAAGATGACAATCAATGTAAGTCACCGTCATACCATGAGGAGGCAATAGAGGGACCATAGTAGAGCGGTCGAAGTGATGGTCAAGGCAGGTCACCGTAATACTGTGGGAAGACCAATTGTAATGTGCGGTAGCGTGGTAGCAAGTTTGAACCCCAATTTTATACTTGCACATATACAACAAACAATCATAATATTAGATCAATATGTAAGGTTAAAACAAGGATTCCCCATGAAATTAGATTGAAACATTAATATAGGAAGAAAAATGAAGAACAATGCAAATGAAATCAAATAAATCCTATTTTAATGAAAAACTATCAATCCCATGGGGAAGTTGGTGCCAATTGGTGTGTCAAAATCAGCCCTTTCCCAACTCCTTTGTAAGCTTTGTGATTTGATCCACTTGGTGGTTGAATTCCTCCATAACCTAGCTATGAACTTGATAAAAAGAGATGAGAATGGCTGTGCTTGAAGATGGATTTGAGTATAATAAGTTTACTCAAATTGTGGATGATGGAATGAGAGGAAGATTCTCTCATTTAGAGACTTCCAAAATGGAAGATTGAAGGAAAATAAGCAATGTGGGATCATTCAACATCCAATGGCCAAGTACCACTTGTCAAGATGTGAATGGTTGAGGAATGAGCACATTTTGGTCAATGTGCCAAAGAGGGGGAGATTTGAAATTTGAATTTGAAAGTTGGAGGGAGAGAAGAGTGGAGTTAATGTCACTTGGCTCAATGCACAAGGACATGTAAGAGGAGTGAATGCCTTGTTGGAAGTACCCATCCACTTGCATTTTTGAATTCAAACTTGAGGGAATATTCCCTTTTGATGCCATGTGAGGGAAAATAGAGATTTAGTAATTAAATTAAATATATTTTCATGTGCAATTTGCACTCTCTAGAAGATTTTAGTGAGAGGGATTAACTTAATCAAGAATTTGATTAATTTAATAAGAGATTAGATGATTTGACAATTTTGATTTAAATTGATTAATTGATTTAAATCATAATTGAGAGGAAATGATTAGTTAAATAAATGATTTTGATTTATTTAACTAAGTGGGAAGATGTTAGATTAAATCAAATAAGGTTTAATTTATTTAATTTAATAAGAGGACTTTAGAGACTTTAATTAAATAAAATGATTTATTTAATCAAATAGATATATAAAGTTAATTAAATTAAATTGATTAATTTAATCACTGGAGGAGAAAGACTTAATTAAATAAATAATGATTTATTAAATTAAGAGACTGAATATGATTGAGAAGCTGAGAGTATGATTTAGGAGGAAATGTTGTTAGTAATCAGGATCAAGTGTTCTGAACTGAATTTGTACATTTTCCATGTTTACATTTTGCCCCTCTTTGAAGCAATGTACTTGTTACATTGATTCAAAGAATAAAATGTTGTGATCAAAGTTCAAAATTTCTCGATTATTCAGATGCCCCACTATTGCCCCAGTGAGAAGGATTACGTTGGTATATTACCCCCTCGATAGATCGGGCAGAAATGCTAATTTTCTGATTGATATCATGATAAACTGCGAGAGGAGTCGTTCTATTGATCAGAGGACAAAAGATAATCCTTTGATGTAGACAATTTTGATGATGTATAGATAGTCATCAGCCATGGGTAGCCTCGTGTATATTTTGATAAAACACACCTACTTTAGATAGAAATGTTAGTAAAGATAGAAGAATAAGAAAAATAAGATGGATGGAAGGAGGATCCAACAAGCCTACATTATTAATGATGATGATGATGATTTTCTTACCAGGAGTTGGGATTTTCAAAGGGCCAATTACTTTATGTTTGATAACACACATAGGTACGATGCATCAAGGGATAAAGGACCAGGATGGCATTGTACCTAGTGTGATAGACTTTGACTCGTCAATCAAATAGGAGTATTCTTGTTTCAACTTGACATATAGAAACCTTGTTAGGACGAACCTAACAAAGCAAGTATTCACCAAGTTATTTTACAAGAATATCCAACAAGCACAACAGATAAAAAAGATAATGATCAGTACCCCATTCCTTTCTCTCTAAACCTGTTTTGTTTAGGCATCATCGAGAGGCCCTTGGAATGAGCGCAAAATAAGATAAGTCAAAAAGACCAGACAAAGTAAATAAACAAGATAATGTTCTTCATATCGCTAGCCAACACTAAAATACTGCAAGGTACCTGACGCTTATGTCCATCATAGGAAAGCTTCATCCTAGGACATGTTGTGATCAAGGTTTTGATGGGACTGATTTGGATGATAAGCTATTGATACTCCGTGTTGACCAACTTTCTTGTTTACTGACTTAGACTTTCAAGACTTTGATGATTAGGTGTTCACTTTTGAATCTACTAGAATTGCTTTTGACTGACTCACCAAAGGGTGAAGGCGACGATTGATTTTATTAGGAATGATGACTATCACGAGTGAAAGAAAGATGAGATGGATGCACCATTTTGGGTTTTTCAGATATTTTGAGGTTGTTTTTGGTATTTTGAAATGTTTTACAAATGTTTTTGGTATTTTTGAGATTTTTGAATGTTTTTGGAATTTTGTGTCTCGGGGGCCAATCAAGGATGGCCTTTCCTACATTTACGGATAGAGATGACGTAGTTCAAATGAAAATTGACTTGACTATTGATGAGAAATATGGGAAAACAGATTGCCATTGCGAAGGATGTCTAAAGGACTAACCTAAAATGTGAAATAGATGGGCAAACGGATTGCCAATTGCGATGGACACCTAAAGGATTGACCTAAAATGTCTCAGAGGATGATCAAAGATCAACCTTTCCTACATTCAAGCTCAGAGATGACGTAGTTCAACAAGATGAATCTATTTTTGATTTTTTCTAACTTTTTGAGATGTTTTTGCATTTTTTATTTTTTGATGTTTTTGGGTTTTTCACATGATTTTGACAATTTGGATATGGATATGTGATGATATCAGTGCTCTATTTTGGGATTTTGTTGAAAACCAAGCTTAATGTTGATCAATCAGATTAATGGATTGATAGTTTGTCTAAGTGTGTTAAGTCAATCAAAACTGATAATGCAATTGTAAACTGTAGGAAGTTGTGTTATCCTAAAGTAAACTCATACAAGAGGGTAGTTTGACTAAGTGTGTTAATTCAAACAAGCTGATGATGGATTGGATAATTTGACTAAGTGTGTTAAGTCAAATAAGATGATAATGCACTTGTAAATTATAGGAAGTTGTGTTATCCTAGAGTAAACTCGTGCACAAGAGGGTAGTTTGACTAAGTGTGTTAAGTCAAACAAGGTGATAATTGATTGAATTCGATTGATCAAGATTGATGAAGCTTGATTTGGAACAAAATTGTTTTGATGATTTGATGTGATGCTGACATGAAAGTTAGATGCGACTGATATTGATAGTTTAGATTGATGTTCGATGAAAGATAAAGCTTGATAAGGAACATCGTCTTCTCAAAATATGCCATGGGCTAATGATTTGACTTGGTGCTCACAAATGTTTTAACCAATTTGATTTTATGCTTTCCAATGTTCAGATTACTATATAAGTTGGATGATATATATATAGATTTATTCTCAAAGCGAGATGCAAATATCTGCCCCTAGTGTCTAGCAATGTTTGAACGGCCATGGGTGGATTCTTGGATTCTTGGATATGAATTATCTTGCGATAAGATAAGGGTGTTCAAAATAGAGGATTCTCATTCGGATAATGCTTCAAGGCTCAGATAATGTTTGGATTGGATAGGATCAATGAAAATGACCAATTTCAAGATGTTTACCATAAACAAGTGTAAAGTCTACCCCAGAAGATGTTTACCATAAGCAAGCATAATGCAGATAGATGGTAATGAGTTGGATAAACGGTTCATGGATGAACAGATGATATGGCTGGAATGTTCGCTTTATTATGGATGTGATAAGATGATTTCTCATAAAATGGTGCACATAGATGCTCAATTCTACACATGATGCTTGTTTGCTAGGTTTTCATCATGGTACCTATCCAAAGCACCACCGAAGCAATTTTCATTGGAGGACGATTTTTATCTTTACTATTTTTAATCCTTTTTTTTTTTGGATTTTTGTTTTTTTGTTTTTTGTATTTTCTGAGAGATTTTAAGCTCATGCTAAACCAATTGGTTCTATTGATGTACATGCTTTTTTCATAACATGCCATCAGTATCCTGCTTGAAGAAGTTGTTTTGCCAAGACATGTGCACTTGAATGCAACTTTTGAGATCCCTGATCTTCTTTTATGATTCCACAGTTAACTTCGTCTTTGTGCGCACATCGTAATAAAGTGCCTTCTAAATCCTTATGGTGAAGGGTTGCTGCCAATACATGGTCAATGTAAGAATTGGATATCATGCATGGAGGAGTGGATGGAAGAGTGTGTTTAAGAATATAAGATGGATTGGTTGATAGGTTGGAACCTTTGACTCTCCAAACTTGGGAAGATGAGCAATGATGGGTGGATATGAAAGTGTGTGTGAAATTAGGACCAAAAACTCAATATAATTTGTATGTCGCTTGAGAAGCTTGCTTTTGCCTTTGTGGATATCTTTGATGGATACTTTTCCCTTTTTTATTTTTCCCCATAGTTTCTTTGACTAATGGAGTATGATAGGGATCATCTTTCTTTGTATTTTTTGGTAGTCATATGTATTTGATTTGTCCTTCATTCTTTCCTACTTCTTTATATTTGATAACATTCTTCATGATTTGATTCAAATATCCATTTTGATGTTGGTCCCAATTCATGGATGGGTGGATGAAGGTTCATGATACGATGGGTTGTAGTATTGACATTGGTTTCATCATAAGGATTCTTCGTGCTCCCCATGTTGTCATTTTGTTGAGATGAAGTTGCCCCCAATTTTGTGGAAGTATCACTGATATATTCATATCCCTTGATTTCTAAATAACCAAGGCCTTGATGCTTAGGATTTCCAACAATTTGTACTGGTTCTAGGATACCCTTTTCATGTAGGCCTAATCCTCTACCTTGATAATTCATCTGCTAAAAGTTTTTATCTGTAATAGGATGTGATTTACCTTGGAAACAAGGTGCTAATCCTTCTCTGCTCTATGGTGGATCTTAAAAAGTGACAATTTCTTTATTGATGAGGTAGCTTTCCCTAAGAAAGGTAAGTGATCCAATTTTATAAGTGATAGGATCCTCCGCATGTGGGATGACTTCCTGATTGATATCTTTGGCTTGATCTTTTGAGATGTCAGATTGTGATGCTTTGTTAAGAAGTTTTGACACTTCACTATCCTTGTAAAAGTATTCCTCATGATTCATTCTTGATATGTCTCTATATTTCTCTATATCTTGATCATGTGTACAAATGTTAAGAGTAGGAGACTCTTGTTCCTTGGTAATGATATCAAGAGTATGAGACTCTTGTTTTGAATGAAGATCATCTACATGTCCATCTAAAGAAAGCATCTCAGGGGTAGATGGAGGAGTATGTGTTATGTGGATGTGATCATCTCGTATAGATAGGAGAGTGTCCATTATATCATTGTAGTAGCTTGGAGATACAAATTCTTGATCTCGAATGATTTTGGAATTGCTTTCTACATGCTTTGGATCAAGTTCTTGACATGGGTCAATTTCAAAGAATGGATTGCTTTCTTGGATATCTTCATTAGGCATAGGAAGTTTCTCAAATTTAATGAGGTCAAGGGATGTCCATATGTTTTGGAAAGGATCATTGCTAGACCTTGGTGAAAGATGTTGATCATGCTTTGGAATAAATTCTTGAGATATGTCCTCTAACTCATTAGGTGATGTAGAGACATTTTCAACATGATCATTGGTCGAATGATCTTGATCATCATTTTCAATGATTGTGGTGTGAATCTATTGCAAGCTCTATTGTGGGAGTAAGGCCTACATTTTTTGTTGAGCCAACAACGCTTGTTGTTGGTCGTGTTGTTGTTGTGCCAACAATTCTTGTTTTTGGGCTTGTTGTTGCTGTACCAACAAAGCTTGTTGTTGGTCTAGATTTTGTTGTGCCAAAAAATCTTGTTGGTCTAGCTATTGTTGTGCCAACAAAGCTTTTTGTTGGGATCCTTTTTGTGCTACTTGTTGATGGACTTCTTCATGGATTTCTTGCAATAGTGCCTGGAATTGTGCTTGTGCCTGTTGATCCTAGTGTTGGGATTGAGCTTGAGCCTGCACTTGTTGGGTTGCTTGTATGGCTTGCTAGGTGGCTACTTGCACTTGCGCTTGCTGAGAAAATAGTTGTGCAACTTGTTGGTTTTGGAGTGCCTTTTGGTGTGCAGCTTGCTGAGCGACTTGCAACATGATGGAGAATGAATTTTTTGATGTTTTTTTTTGGTGGTGGTGGTGGTGGATTGGGAATGGTGTTGATTGTTGGGGTTTCTTGAATGGTTGCCATCTTTTGTTGTGATATCGATGGAAAAATGGGAGAATTTGATATGATGCTTTGATTTATGAAGGGGGTGTTTCTTAGATTTGGTTGATTAATAGTTGGTAAAGGGGGAAGGCTCATACCTTGATTGTTTGTTTAATAGATTTGTAAGTTTTGACTTTGATTTAAATTTACCAAAGGGAAAGGTGTTCCAAATTTTAGATTGGGAAAATTCACATTTTTTGCACCATTGAGATTTGTAGGAGATAATGATCCCATGTATGGATTGTATAAATGCAAGTTTTGAAAATCAATTATCCTTGTAAGGCTTGGATATTTTGGTTGAATTGGACTACTCATTATGGAGGAATCAATTTTATATTCCATGTTCCTCTTGTGTTTTGACCTTGTTGCAAAAGTGAACCTCTAAGGTGTTTAGGACCAATGATGAGATGAGGGATGAAAGGGGTGAATGATATGGGTGTTTAAAATTTTAGGAAATTTAGATCAATGATAGACTTTAGGACTTATTTTGATTTTATTTTGATTGATGATAGTTTGACTAAGTGTGTTAAGTCAAACAAAGTGACAATGCACTTGTAAACTCTAGGAAGTTGTGTTATCCTAGAGAAAATGTGTACACAAGATGATAGTTTGACTAAGTGTGTTAAGTCAAAAAAAGTGACAATGCACTTGTAAACTCTAGGAAGTTGTGTTATCCTAGAGTAAACTCATACACAAAAGGATAATTTGGCTAGGCGTGTTAAGCCAAACAAGGTGATGTTTTCAAAGTTCCTAAGAGTTGGCTGGTGAGATGAGATTTGAGAAATGTTTGGATGGATGAAGTGTTTTATTTGATCCTAGCTGAACCTAAGAAGGACCTTGTTTACAAGACCATGGTTTTGAAGAACATTCTTTTCCCTAAGAGTAATTCAAACCAAATACCATTGTTCACATGAAAACCAAATGACTCAAAAGGGGCCAAGCACATGTGTGGTTCAATTGTTTGTTATCTTGCTTAGATTTGGTTCCTTTTACCACAAAACACTTTTTTGATTATATTTTTCAAACTTCGTGTCTAATGTCCCCCTTTCTTTTCATCCCACAAGATCCATTATGTGGAAATCAAGGAAATTAGGGAAAAAGTTTCCTAGGCTGACCTTAGTGAAAACAAATGATGATAAAATACAAGCACTTAGAAACCTCTAAGGATATGATCCCTAGGGAAAGCAAGAGTACTTGAATTCGTCAAGGATATTTGTTTCCTCCAAGGGGTTTGAAATTTGAAGCTCTTTGTGAATGTTTTTTTTCAATTGTCTTGAGAACCAATCAATGTATTTTTTATTTCCATGCACATGTACAACCCTAGGATGATGAGACAATATTTTGTTGGGTTCCCACTTGGATGAATTTAGCTGCTCATATTTTGTGTGGATGACTAGATGTTTGACCACACTAGCTACCCTCCACAACACACACTTCTCAGGTCAGCCAAGCATCAGTACCCATGAATCTCCCATGGCATAATTTTCATCTCTACAAAAAAACTGCATGTATAACGTGGGGCTGCTTCAAGGGACATGACCTTTTACACCAAAAAAATAGATAAGGATTTGGTCTTTGCTAAACAAGGGTTTCAATTAGGATTTTTCATTTGTGGATGCTGGCCCATGTGGTGAGAGACCATTTCTACCCTTCTCATCAGAGCCAACCACATGATATTGGCTTTTGTTCCAGTACCCACTTTTATATCCCAATTGAAAATACACTTGGCTTTAGTGTGTTACCGGTTGAGTCGTTCCCTTGGGTGAGTACTTTTTCCCACAAGGTAGACCCTCTAAAGGTATACAATATCAAGTAAGTGCATTCATAGTTTGATCAACCTTTGTTGAAAAACAAAGGGAGAACACTTACAATGCCTTTTTCTCACACTAGACAAGTTTGTTCAATTTTTAGAGCCCAAATGAAATGTGGAGGTAATACTTTTGACAACCTAATATCACCAAATTGCTTTTGATTCTCAAGATTTCTTTGAAGCATGAGAGAAGCGCATACGCATTTCAATGGTATTAGTTTGCAAAAAAATTACAAAATAAGAAAGACACATGTTCATTTTAAACCCCAAAGTAGAAAATGAGTTCATTTTAAAGCACCAACTTTCAAGTGTGAAATTTGCCTTGTTCAATTTTTAAATTCAAAAACCAACTCTAGTAAGTTTGTCGTAAAATTATTTTTAAGCCTTTTGTTTGCTAACTTTGAAAGAAAAATTTGCATTCTTCTTTTTAGAGCCCAAAAAATAAATTTAGTGTTTCCTAAAAGTATGAAAGATAACAAATTCTTTAAAAGAGATTATGAATTCTCTAAGAGTGTTAAACAAAAACTAAAGTGTTCAAAAACACTTGGTGTAATGTGAGAATTATGCCATAACTCCAATTTCAATCTTGTTTCCTCCTTCACCTTGATCAATCAACCTGCAAAAACTGATTAGAGTTGCAAATCAAAGATTAGAAAAACCAGTTAGCAACCAAAATAAATTTAATCTAATATTCTATGACAAAAAAGGATAGATATATCTCGAACTTCCTATCATAAGTGCATTAGGAATATGGGCTCCTTCCACCTGTTTGACAGGAACAAACAAATGTTGTTTTGATCTTTCTGTCGCAAATGTGACAGGAACATAGCCTCCTTCTACCTATTTGACAGGAATAGACAAATGTTGTGAAATTTCTGTCACAAGTGTGCTAGGAGCAATGCCTCCTTCCACCTGTTTGACAAGAACAAACAGATGTTGTTTTGATCTTTCTATCACAAGTACGCTTGGAATAAAGCCTCCTTCCATCTGTTTGATAGGAACAAACAAATGTTGTGAACTTTTTGTCACAAGTGCACCAGAAACAACACCTCCTTTCACCTGTTTGACAGGAATAGATAGATGTTGTTGAACTTTCCGTCACAAGTGCGTCAAGACTACAGCCTCCTTCTGCCGATTTGATAGGAATAGGCAGGTATGTTTTGAGCTTCCTATCACAACTGCGTCGAGAATGTAGGCTCCTTCCACCATTTTGACAGGAACAAGTATGTTTTGAACTTCCTATCGCAAGTGCGTCAAGAATGTAGGCTCCTTCTGTAGGTTTGATAGGAACAGACAAATAAGTTTTGATCTTTCTGTCACAAAATGCGTCAGGAACTTGAGCTCATTCCACCTATTTGATAGGAATGTACAAAGCCCTCCTTCTAGTGCCAAAATGTGAACCCCAATTTCATACCTGCATATATACAACAAACAATCATAATATTAGATCAATATGCAAGGTTAAAACAAGGATTCCCCATGAAATTAGATTGAAACATTAATATAGGAAGAAAAATGAAGAACAATGCAAATGAAAGCAAATAAATCCTATTTTAATGAACAACTATCAATCCCTTGGGGGAGTTGGTGCCAATTGGTGTGTCAAAATCAACCCTTTCCCAACTCCTTTGTAAGCTTTGTGATTTGATCTACTTGGTGGTTGAATTCCTGCATAACCTAGCTAAGAACTTGATAAAAATAGATGAGAATGGCTATTCTTGAAGATGGATTTGAGTATAATAAGTTTACTCAAATTTTGGATTATGGAATGAGAGGAAGATTCTCTCATTTATAGACTTCCAAAATGGAAGATTGAAGGAAAATAAGCAATGTGGGATCATTCAACATCCAATGGCCAAGTACCACTTTACAAGATGTGAATGGTTGAGGAATGAGCACATTTTGGTCAATGTGCCAAAGAGGGGAGAGATTTGAAATTTGAATTTGAAAGTTGGAGGGAGAGAAGAGTGGAGTTAATGTCACTTGGCTCGATGCACAAGGACATGTAAGAGGAGTGAATGCCTTGTTGAAAGTACCCATCCACTTGCATTTTTGAATTCAAACTTGAGGGAATATTCCCTTTTGATGCCATGTGAGGGAAAATAGAGATTTAGTAATTAAATTAAATCTATTTTCATGTGCAATTTGCACTCTCTAGAAGATTTTAGTGAGAGGGATTAACTTAATCAAGAATTTGATTAATTTAATAAGAGATTAGATGATTTGACAATTTTGACTTAAATTGATTAATTGATTTAAATCATAATTGAGAGGAAATGATTAGTTAAATAAATGATTTTGATTTATTTAACTAAGTGGGAAGATGTTAGATTAAATCAAATAAGGTTTAATTTATTTAATTTAATAAGAGGACTTTAGAGACTTTAATTAAATAAAATGATTTATTTAATCAAATAGATATATAAAGTTAATTAAATTAAATTGATTAATTTAATCACTGGAGGAGAAAGACTTAATTAAATAAATAATGATTTATTAAATTAAGAGACTGAATATGATTGAGAAGCTGAGAGTATGATTTAGGAGGAAATGTTGTTAGTAATCAGGATCAAGTGTTCTGAACTGAATTTGTACATTTTCCATGTCTATAGCAAGCAATGCTGGGGAGATATCGTCATACTGTAGAGGGTCAGAATGGTGACTGCAGAAGAGCGGTAAGGGGTGAAAATAAAAGGTATGTCACCACGGTACCACGATAGTGAAAATGAAGGCACGTGGTGACGCAATAAATTTTTTCTTGCTACTACATCAATTGTTCTCATTTTTTTCAATTGATTTTTGTTCTAAAGCAGTGCAACTTCTGGATTTTCATGAGAATGCAAACAAATAGAAACCGAAAGGTGGGGGAGAATTTTCTAAAGATATAAATGCATGATTTTGAGATAGAATAGGGGTTAGAAGTTAGAATAGTTAGAATATAGCAGAAAATAAAAATTGAGGGATGCAAATAATGTATAGATTTTTTTGAAGCAAAGAAATGGAAATAATATTTTAAACTTGTGAAATATTTTTTCGTGTTCAGTTGTTGTGATGCAATTATTTCTACTTTTTATTTGGTTTTCTGCAACATACCAAAGGCTAAGAGCACCAAGCTACTCCTGAAACAAATCATGCATATCTGACAGTCTATTGAGCATGAGCCATTTGTGCTCCCATGAATAAAGTACATCGAGCTCCTCTTGCACAAGGGAAGCCATCGCGTCAGAAAAAATAAAAAAATTTGCATCTCGCACTAAGTTTTTTGCATCCAAAACAACAAGTGTGGCGCTGTTTACAGGGGCGGCGATGTTTGGAAAGTTGCAAACTACACTGCGGCTGCTGAGTTTGAAATTTATTTAGTTCCAAAGTGGCCCATGTGGCACTATTCATGTATGCGACTGACTTTTTGGCAAACCCTAATTCCCTAACTGCACCATGCGGTGGAATATTTAGACGCGGTAGACTTTGACCAGCAAAACCCTAATGTCCAAACTGGAACACGCGGTGCACTTTGCATATACGGTCCAATACATGACCACGTGGCACTGATAAAACATTTTCAGCGGTTCCATATAATGTCGTGCAACTTAAATGACTTGTGAACCTTATTAAATACATGTAAAACGAGAAAATTAAAATTTGGATAGGGGTACATAACATGGGTCCTGCGTCAGCTAGCCGCTGGTGCACTCGTACTCTCTTTGACATGTGCTTGGGAAGCTATTATCATGCCATTTTGACCAAGACTTAGAGTTAAAAGTGCAAAATTTTCTAAAGGCTAAGATTGCAAATGCATTGAAAGTGACCCCTCAAGGTCTAGTTAAGCCTAAAAATTAGGGGTTTTTGACCTAATTTGATTGTCGAACTAGGGTTTTGGTCCACTGATACTGTTTTTGTCCAACCAAGGGCCATTCTACATCTTTTCTAGTGTTTTAAAATGTTTTTTTGGCATTTCAGGGCATTTTTGGCCTGTCAAGCACCTTATCATCTTTGTTTTTGCGAAATCATCCAAAAAATCAAAATTTTCATTCGATCTCTCGAGGGGGCATTATACCAGCAATATCCTTCCACTAGGGCAGTAGTGGGGCATCTAAAAAAATTGAGAAACTTTGAACTTTGATCACAACAATTTATTCTTTGAATCAATACAACATGTACATTGCTTCAAAGAGGGGCAGAATGTAGACATGGAAAATGTACAATTTCATCTCATCACACTTGATCCTGATTACTTACAACATTTCCTCCTAAATCACACTCTCAAAATTTCATCATATTCTATCTCTTAATTTAATGAATCATTATTCATTTAATTAAGTCTTTCTCCTCGAGTGATTAAATTTATCAAATTAACCTTACATTTTTGTTTAATTAAATAAATCATTTTATTTGATTAAATTCTCTAATGTCCTCTTATTAAACTAAATAAATTAAACCTTCTTTGATTTAATCTAACATATTCCTACTTAAATAAATCAAAGTCATTTATTTTTAATTAGTCATTTCCTCTCAATTCTAATTTAAATTAATTAAGCTATTTAAGTCTAAATTGTCACATCATCTAATCCTTCATTAAATTAATCAAAACCTTGATTAAGTTAATCTCTCTCACTAAAAATCTTCTAGAGAATGCAACTTGTACAATAAATCAATTACTTTGATTTATTTAATTCTCTATTTTCTCTCACATGGCATCAAAAGGGAATATTCCCTCATTTGAATTCAAAATGTCGAAGTGGACTTGGTCCTTCCAACAAGGCATTTAAGACCTCTTACATGTCCTTTACGTTGAGCCAAGTGACATTAACTTCATTTCCTTTCCCTCTTCAACAATTCATTTCATAAAATTTAAATTCAAACTAATTGCATTTATTGGTACTTTGGCCAAAATGTGCACAACCATCAACCATTCACACGGTGACAAGTGGAATTCACCCATTGGTTCAAGTTTAGTCCCACATTGCCCAAATTTTGTCTTCTCTTCCAAATTTAAATCTATAAATTGGAGACTTCTCTCCTCAATATTCATCCACAATTTCATGCAAAGTTACTCTCTTCACATTGAGAGCTAATTTTGTTCACTTCATTCTATCATTCACATACTTATCATTTTCATAGCTAGGTTATGCTCAAATCTCATCATGGAGATTTGATCATTCTACAACCATTCACATTGCAACTTAGGAGTTGAGAAAGTTCCAATTTCAACATTCAATTGTCACCAATTCCCCCATGGGATCATAAGTTTATTTTCTTAATTTGGATTTACATGCTTTTTAATATTGTGTTCTTCATTTTCCTAGTTTGAGTTTTAATAGATGGATTTCATGGGAAATACCTCATTATTTTTTGCATTTTGACCTAACACATTGACTTGTTTGTTGCTATTGTGCATTTGTAGGTTTAGGGGTTCATAGTATGTCAAGTATATTCCTAATTCATCAAAGTGCATTTTCATTTTGTGTGATTTAATTAATTGGTGTTTGCAAGTCAAATTTAAATTCTTTTAAATGAATCATAGTTATTAAGGATTTCTTTTGGATAATTGAAGAAGAATCTAGTAAGGAAATACTTCGGTATAATTTATGCAAGTCGTAAATTTAGTGAAGTTTTATGCTAGTCATAGAATCTCATTTTCAAGGTGCCTAGTAGCTAGAGTTAAACCAGAAAGGGGAACAAATTTTATTCTTGATTTTTGACACCATTTCCCATGTGGATAGAATGCACTGATCTATTACAGCCCAGAAGATAAATTTCATAAATATGAAATATATAAACACTTTCATTTTTTATGCAGTAGGAGTAGTTATTGAGATTTCATCTATCCCAATCCCAATTTCCATTGTGGATAGATTGTTTAGAGGAAGCATATAGTTTAAATCTGCCTCATTTACATAGGTACACTCACCTAGGTTTAGCAGAGCCTAAAGAGTAGAAGGTTCAAATTCATTATTTGGCCTTGTACGTTAGCTAGAAATGTTGTGAGTTCTTGGAAAAATCTCGTGGTTAAAACCTATGTTTTTGAGTCCTAACAGTTTGGTGACTCTGTTGGGGACGTGTTACACTGAACCCATGCCTTCATCATAGAGTCAGTACCTTGTAGAAGACTTCACTGGGAACAATAAATTGCAAAATTTATCACTTCTAGAAAGTGAGTGGTGACTCTGAATGAACAAGTGCATTGAAACTGATAAAGTGAAATACACATCAGAAAGGAATCATCCTAGAGTTCAGACTATCAAAATTACTCACAAAATGCATGGAAAAATATCTTTGTATAAGGAGGATTCTAATAATGACAAAAGTAAATGGAATCAAAAGAATGATAAGGGAAAGAAGGTGTCTAATGAAATGGGCCCAACAAATAAATACAAAACATTAGAAGCGCCCCTAGAGACACATAATTCATATGGTACACTGGCAATTGAAAATATCCCATCTAGAGAACATCACACTCCTAAGGAAAATAGGAATCCCTTTTATCAACCAGACCCCAAGAAATTTGAGGAGTTCATGGCTGAAAGAGAAATGATACAATGTGAATATGATCATAAAATAGCATTACTTGAAGAGAATCATGATGGACTTGGCTATGAATTAGCTTCTGAAGAGAACTATGAACATATGGCTTGGGATAAGATAAATTCACAATTGGAACATTAGAGACAAGTGGAAAGAGAAAGAATAGAATATGAGCAGAGGCTCCAAGCAATGAGAGAGCTTGAAGAATTGAAGTTGTAGGAATCTCAAATTAATGCTCAAATGGCTAAATTTCCTAAATATGTGCCACCTCATAGGCAGGGGAATAATAATACAGGACCTTCAAATCTCCCAAGAGCCCAACAAAATTAACCAGGGAATCAATATAGACCACCAAATGCTCCACCACAACATAAAAATTCTCAATCACCCCTTCACTAGCAATATATGCCTCCACATGATCAACAACACGAGCCCCCACAAGGTCAACAATATGTTATATTACCTTACAACAATCCATTATACCAATACAAGCATCATCAAAATCCACCTCCTCCACCATACACAACCATGATCAGATAGTTTGATTTGGCTAGATTTCAAATATATCCTTATCCTATGGATAACAACTGGAGAAGTCTTGTCACAAAGTTCACATGAAGTAGTACAATCACAACTAAAGAGAACCTAAGGAGCTTTAATGCATTTATTCAAGATTTGGATATGCAATATGAGGATTTAAAAATGAGATTGTTTATGATGTTACTAATTGAAGATGCCAGAGATTGGTTTAATATTTGCACACACCTTCTATTGACTCCATTCAGGATTTTTATGAATAATTTCTTGAGCAGTATGGGAATCAATGTGCACCAAATTTTTCCCTGCATGAATTGGTAACTATCCAGAAGAATCAAAATGAGTCATCTTATGAATTCAACCAAAGGTTTTCTAAATTGCATAATAAGATACCTCTTGGATCCAAATTAGTTGAGCCTACTGCATTGAGTATCTATTTAAAATCTTTTGATCCTAAGAAAGGATATGAGCTTAGGAATAGGTGTCCTAGGAATTTATTTGAAGCTCAAAAGATAGTACTAACTATTAAAAATAATAGGAGAGTTGAAAGAATAATTGGAAAGAGGGATAACCCTAGGGTTCCTTAATATCTTCCTTCAAATAGGAAGGAAAATACATACAAAAATGAAAGGGCAAGCCTGCATGAGAAGCCATATAATACAAATTGGAAGGATGGAAAGCCAACGATGGATAGGCCAATAAATAAAGAGACACCTGATCCTTTAAAGAAAAGAGGGGAATATATGGTAGATGACAGTCCCTAGTGCTCAGTTTGTGACTTACCACATTCCCCAGAGCATTGTATTGTAGCTCAGTCAATACCAGGAAAAGACATACTAGAAGACAACAATGAAGAGGACCATAATATCTATTTTTCTTCCCACACTCTTCACTCTGCTGAGCAAGGATATTCATCTTTAGAAGAAGGAGGGTATGAATATGATGTTGATCACCAGAAGTACAATTTCCATATAGTAGAATAAGTTTTTTTTTAATCATGAAGAAAGTGATAATGCACAATATCCTCCTAGTACATCATATGAAACAAACAGTTGCAATATGAGGAGACCAACTAAGGAAGAAATTAAAATATTAACTATTGCAGTAGTTGATCAGGGAAAAAGTAGATATTGGTTGAGAAATAGAACAGTGAATGAGAATTAAGGTGTTCCAAGACGAATATTTTTGAAGAATAAGAAAATTCTCTAGGAAGCTTCAAAAAGGACAGACGATAAGAAGTTTAATAAGAAAGAACAAAAGTATGTCCCTAAAGAAGAAATCAAATAATTGGCCAAGGACAAAAAAAAGTCAGATCGAACAAACAAAAATGAGAAAGAGGAGAACAAAGGAGAGTCAACAGAGCAAAAGAAGATGATCAGTATAGAATGTGCCTCTTTTGATTTTATGCAAGCTTTATCCCAGGAAAAACTATTTGTCCCATTACTTGAAATGATCAATTAATGTCTAGTGGGAGTAATCAAAATATAAAACTTTAACATTAGGAGATTTCTAAAACTACTAATAGGAAGGAAAAGATAAAAGTTACAGAGGTTTTTCTAAGTGATGCATTGATGAAAACAACAAAAATGATCTATTATTCAGTACCCTACTTATAAATGGCAAGCTGGTAAGAAATTGTATGATAGATTCAGGTGCTTCTATGAACATTATGTCGATAGGGGTGATGAAACAACTTGGTATGTGGGTAGATGTTGAGGGTGGTAAATTCTATGCCATGGATAGTAGACATGTCTCGATTGTGGGAGTTATGAAAGATGTAGAAGTTAAATTGTCCACTTACCCATAGGTGACTTATAACATTGATATAATTGTGATTGACATACCTCCTTAGTTTGGAATGATTTTCTCAAGACAATGGACTACAGCAGTTGGAGGAAGTGTACAGTTTGATTTATCATATGCCACAATACAAGTCAATGGTGAAGAATTCAAGTTGTACAGAGAACCAAGGATGGATTGGATTATTGAGTATGTTCCTCAAGAAAAACTCAATTGTTTTTGTGATGTGGATGTAGGGATTTTTAGAGTGGAACTGTCTTAGCCTGAATTGGCAAATATTGACCCAATTGATAAGTATGTTTCTAAAGATCAACAAGGTGTGTGGAAAATGTATTTTGATGGGACATGCAGCCAAGAAGGAAATAGAGCTGGAATATTTTTTATATCACCTAGAGGTGTAACATTCAAATATTCATTTTTGTTAACCTTTGAGTGTACAAAAAATGTGGTAGAATATGAGGTCTTATTGATTGGTTTAAATATGGTAATCAAGCACAAGATCAAATTGCTAACTATCTTGGGAGATTCTAAGCTAGTTGTCTCACAAATCAGATCAAGATATGCTTCAAAGAACAAGAAGTTGAAACAATATAGAAATTTTGTGTGTGACACAGTTGAATTATTTGATGCTTTCTCAATTGATTGGATAGATAGATCAGAAAATTTGATGGTAGATTTTATGGCTAATGTAGCCTTGAAAAGAGATGATATCACTTTGACTAGAATATCTTAGGTTGAGTTCAAAACAAGAACTTCTATCCCTGACAACATATACATTTGGTAGTATTTCAATGATGATACTCACCTTTTGAATTTTATTCATTCTATAGATCAGTATGAGGCATAGGAGATTGAATTCAATGATTTTGTGGATGAAGTGGATCTGAAATAGGCCGTATTTGGGAAGGAAGTATTGCAACTTAAAATTAAAAATCTCCCTAAAGGTCTTGTGGAATTAGAAAGAGTATATGATGGGAGTGATCACTCTCTCATGAAGCAAACACCAGTCAAGAGAGAAGATATTGAAGAAATAAATCTGGGAACTGAGTTAGCACCAAAAAGGGTCTACATTGGAAAGAAGATATGTCCAACCATTAGAGGAATGTTGATTGCATTATTGAGAAAATACAAACATGTGTTTTCTTGGTCTTATGAGGATCTCAAGGCAAACAGAGAAGATCTTTTCCAGCATGAGATTCCACTCAAACCAGACACAAAGCCATTCACACAAAGGTAGAGGCCTATTAACCCAAATTTGGAACCTAAGATGCAAGAAGAACTAGTAAAACTCAAAGATGGAGGTATTATTAAACCCATTAGACATTCAACATGGGTCTCAAATCTAGTTCCAACAAAAAAGAAAAATGGGGATATTAGATTATGTGTAGATTTCAGAAATCTGAATGTTGCTTCCATTAAAGATAATTATCCTCTCCCAAATATGGAGGCAATATTGCACAAACTAAAAAGGTGTGAGCTATTGTCAATGATGAATTCTTTTTTTGGATATAACCAGGTTAAAGTCAAAGAGTCTAAGAAATACAAGACATCATTCACTACACCATGAGGAACATATGTTTTTGTGAGAATGCCATTCGGTCTCACAAATGTAGGGGCCACTTTTCAAAGGGCCATGGATGTGGAATTTGTAGATATGATTAATGCTATAATGGTGGTGTACCAAGACAATATTACTACTTATTCCAAAAAAGCAGAGGATCATGTGAGGCACTTAGAGAAGATATTCATCAAAGCTTTGGAATATGGTATTAGCCTTAATCCTAAAAAATGCCACTTTTTTGTTACATAGGGTAAATTTTTTGGACATATTGTATCAAAAGATGGGATTAGAATAGATCCTAAGAGAGTAGATGCCATAGAAAAAATTCCCATTCCAAAAACTGCCAAAGAAATCCAATCAGTTTTTGGTCAAATTAACTTTGTTAGAAGATTTGTATCCAATTTTGCTGAGATTCTTAAACCTATATCCAAGATGTTGAAAAAGGGAGAAAATTTAGACTAGACTGTTGAAGCTATGGAAGCCTTTATATCTATCAAAATAGCTATCAAAGAAGCTCACATCCTAAAGTCCCCTAAATTTACCAAACCTTTTCAAATATTTTCTTTTGCTTCATTTCACACCATAGCAGCTGTTATGTTACAGAAGAATTATGAAGTTCATGAGTAGACTGTATCTTTTTTCAGGAAATCTTTGTAGGGGTCATAATTGAAATATGAAAAAATGGAAAAATAGGCCTTTGCATTGGTAAAAAAAGTAAAAGCTTTCAGACCAAACTGGTATAGATAGAGGTGACAGGGAAAATATGTAGATGGATTAATAAAATCCAAGAATTCAATATGGAAATTCAGATTACCAAGTTGGTAAGAGGATAGGGTTTGGCTAGGCTAATGGAAGAAATAAACATAGAAGCAAATCAAATCTACAATATAGAAGGTGAGGAGAGTGTAGTTGCAAGTATTGAACATACCTCTTGGTACACAAATGTAATGTATTATCTCAAGCACATGAAATTCCCTGAGGGGTTGAATGATAATCAAAAGAGAACTTTGAAGTTGCATGCATCTAAGTATGTTTTATAGAAGGGGACCTATTTTGGAAGAATGGGGATGAAATGTTGTTGTTGTGTCTAGATGAATCCCAAGAAAAACATGTCTTGAGGGATATGCATGAAGGGGTGTGTGGAGGTCATTATTCTACTAAAACTACTACACATAAGATTCTCAGGGCTAGCTATTACTGGTCTAAATTTTTTAATTAATGTTTTGCACATGTAAGGAAGTGTGAGGATTGTCAAAAGTTTTTAGGGAAATTGAAGTATCAAGGAGCCTTACCACTTAGAACTTTGCAGGTAGAATCCCCTTTCCACTAATGGGGATTTGAATTCATTGGATAAATACAAGAAGGATCAAGTGAAGGACATAATGGATACTAGTGGCCATATATTATTTTACTAAGTGGGTGGAGGATATCCCAACTAAACAAGCAACAAGCAAGGTGGTGGTGAATTTTTTGATGGATAAAATTATAATTAGATTTGGCACACCAGTAAGATTGAACATAGATAATGGGATGTGTTTTAGATCTGATGAGTTCAGAGATTTATGCAACACATATGGCATTAATGTTTCCTATTCTTCCCCTTATCATCCACAAGAAAATGGTCAAGCATAATCAAGTAATAAAAGTCTTTTAAAGATAAGAAGGAGGCTATTAGATGCAAATAAAAAGGAATGGGACTCAAAGTTGAGAATGGTTGTGTGGGCAGATAGGATTACAGTAAAAAAGGTAGTTGGAAAGTCTCCATTTGAATTGGTATATGTGACACAAGCAAGGATGCCACTACAAAACCTTTTACTAGTTTACAATTTTATTCTGCAAGAGGATTTGGATATTTTTGAACCAATGGAGGAAATACTAGAGCATCTTGCAGAACTTGATGAAATAAGGAGAATGGCCCAGAAGCATAATGTGAAATTGCAGTCATAGATGAAGTATCTTTTTGATAAAAAGGCCAAAGAGTGAAAATTTGAAGAAAGTGACCTAGTGTTGATGTGGAATGCTCGATGTCAGGAGAGGGGAAAGCATGGAAAGTTTGAAGCTTTTTGGTTGGGTTCTTTTGTCGTCATTAGCAAAGGAGGAGAGGATTCTTATTTCTTGCAAAACATGTTTCGAGAGGAGAAAGACTTGAATGTACATGGGAAGTTCCTGAAGCATTTTTCTCTCAAGGAGTAATAGAGGATTAAGGATTGCCAATGCATGGAAAATTCTTTACAAACCTCTTTAAAAAATCTTTTTCCATGCATAGTAGTTGAGGAATTTAGAGGGGGTGGGATTGGCCAGTACATGGACAATCCCAAAGTTCCCTCATTGAAAAAAATGTTTTCTTTCCATGTACAGTAGTGTATGGTCACTTTTGTACTCCATTTTCCATCTACCATTTCCCATATCCTTCATCTTTCCACTTCCTCCATTTTCCACCTCTTTCATTTTTTCATATCCTTTGGTGTCTTGGTCTGCTCTCCTAGTGATATTATGGATTCTTGTACTGATTGGAAAATCACTCATCCCCAAAAAGAGTCGTTGTTAGAACCAAAATTTTCATAATAGATTCTAAGGGTTTTTTCCATTTGAACCCAATTATTTCGTTGTCTTTTTCATGAAAAACCATTTTACCCCCATTCATAATGCTAAAAAATCTCTTAACCTCCATGTCGCTACCATGTTGTTCACCTTTCATAGCTTTCACTCTTTACCACTTTACCAAGACCTCTCACAAAGTATCTTGCAATATAGCGGTTAAGGGGAGCCATATTACACCCTTACCACTGCACCGCAAGGAGTTGGAGCAGAGCCCATGGTTGTGTGGTGTATAAGAAGATAACTGCCATACTATGGAGGGTTGACAAGGAGCCCATGGTAGGGAAGTAGATGGTGAAGATGATATTCAATGGAAGTCTTCTTGGTACCATGGGGAGGCAATGGAGGGACCGTGGCAGAGAGGTGGAAGTGGCGGTCAAATCAGGTCACCGTCATACCATGGGAATCCCAATTGTAGTGTGCGGTAGGGCGGTAGAAAGAAATGTTGGGGAGATACCATCACAATGTGGAGGGTCAGAATGGTGACCATAGTAGAGTGGTAAGGGGTGAAAAATAAAGGTAGGTCAGCACGGTACCGCGACAATGAAAATGAAGGCGCATGGTGATGTGGTAAAGTTATTGTTGATGTTGTGGTGGTTCTCATTTTTTTTCAATTGAGTTTTGTTCTGAAGTGGCGCGACTTTTGGATTTTCATGAGAATGTAAATAGACAGAAACCAAAAGGTGGGGGAGAATTTTATGAAGATATAAATGCATGAGTTTGAGACAGAATAGGGGTTAGAAGTTAGAATAGTTAGAAAATAGCATAAAATAAAAACTGGGGGATGAAAATAATGTATAGACTTTTCTGAAGCAAAGCAATGGAAATAATATTTTAAACTGGTGAAATATTTTTTGGTGTTCAGATGTTGTGATGCAATTATTTCTACTTTTTATCTGGTTGTCTCCAACTTGAGATCTTTAATCATTTAAATCAGTATCTCAAGTATATTCCTGATTTATCAAAGTGCATTTTTCATTTTGTGTGATTTAATTAATTGGTGTCTACAAGTCTGATTTAAATTATTTTAAATGAATCACAGTGATTAAGGATTTATTTTAAATAATTGAAGAAGAACTTGGTAAGGATATATTCCAGTACAATTTATGCAAGTCATAAATTTAGTGAAGTTTTATGCCAGTCATAGAATCTCATTTTCAAGGTGCCTAGAAACTAGAGTTAAGCCAGAAATGGAAACACATATTATTCTTGATTTTTGACTCCATTTCCCATTTGGATAGAAGGCACTGATCTGTTACAACCCAAAAGATAAATTTCATAAAAATGAAATATATAAACACTTTCATTTTTTATGCAATAGGAGTAGTTATTGAGATTTCATATATCCCACTCCCAATTCCCAATGTGGATATATTTTTTAGAGGAAGCATATAGTTTAAATCTTCCTCATTTACATAGGTACACCCGCCTAGGTTTAGTAGAGCCTAAAGAGTAGAAGCTTCAAATTCATTATTTGGCCTTGTACGCTAGATAGAAACATTGTGAGAGCTTGGCAACCTCTCGTGGTTCAAACCTGCATTTTTGAGTCCTAACAAGTGGAAACACTGAAGCAAGGGTTTGACTGAGGCAAACCCCTATACAACCCTAAAAATTATTCCCTCTTTCCTATGTGTGGGTGAATGTGTGCATGGAGCTAGCTAGTGAATTGGCACTTCAGTAAGTTAATATTTGTCACCCTATCCTTTATCTACTTATTCTATCATTTACACATTTAGTTTTCATGTTTCATCATTCTATCCTTTTCGATTAAATCAATTAGCTAGGCTATCAGTAGGTTTTTGGTATTTTCTCTACTATACTTCATTTTTTATCCATACGAAAGACAATGCTCCAAAGAGTGTTGTTCATTCTCGATCCTAATCCAAAAATACCCATTAGAGTGAGGTAAGTTAGGGAAGCCCTTCGTTCTCAGCTCTTCATGACCTGGAGCCTTTACGTGGCTGGTCCCATTCTGTTACATTTTTGGTGAACTCAATGTGAACAATGTCTATCCACTCATTTGTGTTGAGATTTTTCCCCCACACCTAGAGATTATTGTAACCCTGAGTGTTGTGAAATTTTCCGAGCATCACAACCTAGTCCACAACTTCTAGGTATGTTGTTATGATAAGTGTGAGAAAAATACTAATGGAAAAGATGAAGGTCACTTCTAGTTTTGCCTCTAGTTTCTCCACTGGTCTAGCTACTAGTTGTACTACCAGTTTTCCTAAAAATTATGTTGATGAGATGGGTTTCATAGAAGATACCACTTGTGTTCCTACCCCTCCAGTATCCCCTATAAATTTTTCTATAGATGAGGATGATGTTGTGCATATCCTTGGGAAAAAACTTTTGGCATTAGATAATAGATTACTAGACCTTGTGAATCATTTAGAAAAAGCATCGAGCATGGCAAGAGCTGCTAGTCTTACTAGTGAGTTGGAAAATTTTCTAGATCAGATAGACAGAGAATTTGTACATGGCCTTGTTGATCTAACCAAAGCTTATATTCCCTCGTATAAGCCTAGATCAGGTACTACTGAGGGAGAAGTGCTCAATACCTATGGAAAAAAGAATAGGTGTTTCAATGCCCACCATGTCTATATGCATGGCCAAGCTACACCCTTCGATCAATTTTTACTCTAGTTCTCTGAAGCCCCTTGCTATCAAGGTGAGTAGAATACCCCTTGGGTTCAGTTTCACCCCTCTTATTGCCTTTGGTAATGGAGGCTCTAGTGGAATGAGTGGTGGATTTTTTGGTAGCGGGGGTGGTACTGGTGGAGGTGGCTTTGGTGGAGGCCATGGTGGTGGTTTTGGTAGTGGAGGTGGCTCTAGTGGAGGCCCTATCAGTGTTGTTCACTCCGGTAGTGGTCACAATGGTGGTTTTGGAGGTGGTTCTGGTAGCGGTGGTTCTAGAGGTTTCACTAGTCTATTGTCATCCGCTGACCCGATTCTAAATGCCCTTCTCTAGAAAATGGGATGAATTAAAAACCAGTTGGTGAGCCTTTCCTAGGCCTTTGATCAGCCTATCTTTCAACCTTTCTTCCAACAAAGCCCATTGTCGGTAGAAATATTGAGTACTCCCTTCTTGCAAGGAATGGAGATTCCCAAATTTGAGAAGTATGGTGGCAAAGGGGACCTAAAAACACATGTGTCTACCTTTAATGCCATTTGTACATATTTCTTCCATCATGATGCTTTGATGAAAAAACTATTTCCTTGATATTTCAAGGATACAATACTCGAGTGGTATCTTTCCTTGCCTAAAAAATTCTAAATTTTCATTTGAACAACTTGAAAATCAGTTCCTCAATCAGTTCCAAGCTAACATTGGTTTGAAGATGACCTTCTTAGATGTCGTCTAATGTGAGTAGGGGGATAACAAGAAAATAATTGATTTCATAGATTGATACCAAGTGTTCTTCTCATAAATCGTGTACCCATTGCTCGATTCTAATGTGCAAAAGGTGTTCATAGGTAACTTGCAGAGACCTTGGTAGGAAATATTTTCCTTAATTAAATACCCTTCCTTTGTGCATATGTGTGTCATGTTACAAGAATATCAAAAAATGGTAGTCTAGTTTGGGGGATCCTCCTCGCACTCCCATTTAGAATGAAGATCTATTGTATCTATCTCAAGAAAGGGTAATGTTTTTTTGAATGTAGTCGCCATGTTAAATGATAATGGCCTTAGATGCAATAAGAACTTTATAAAGTTAGCAAAATATTATTATTCCATCTTACAAAATTTGTTGAAGGATAAGATCAAAACCTTGGAAAACCCTCGACCTCTCAAGGAACCTTATCTTGACTGGTATGATGCAAATTATTTCTATCTCTACCATTAGGTTAATGACTATGATACCCTATTTTGTATGCACCTCTATCATGAGATAGAGGATCACATTGATGAATCCACCATTCATATTGATGGGATTAAATAAAATACAAAACAATTGGTGGTGAATTCGAATAGTGAGTTATAGATATACACAAACCCGTTTCCATCTCTTTGCTAAATTGATTATTGACCCCTCTGATTCCTCTACTCATTCCTCGACATACATCAATATGGTCATGATTAATCCTTCCCTATAGCTTGTGACTATTTTTCTACATATGACATTCACTTTGTAGGACATGCCCTTGAATAACAAGCCCTCTGTGCTCTATAATGTGGCTCACCTCAATGGAAACATTGTGATAGGTATCCTAGTTGACCCTACAAGCCGAGAGAATATTATTACAGAAGACACATTGTGGTTAAATTAATTGTAGAGGGAGAATTATGAAGAAATGAAGTCTACCATTCGTACAAATAATGGTCTCTCCCTTAGGTCATATGGCTCAATAGATATTTTTGTCCTAGTCGGACCTTGGGTTGTGAATACAACCTTTGAATTTATTCTGGAATTTGATTTGTTCAGAGTGAATTTAGGCATCCCATGGCTAGCTTCCATGAACGAAATCACTTCCATCATTCATAAATGTCTAAAATTCTCCCACGAAGGTGCCATACACATCGTGCATGACATTGAATATCAATCATTGGTATCCCATGGGGGCTATTAATTAGACCATTTTTGGCCCACCTCGGTTGGTCTGCTTCCATTGAGAATGAACCTACTTTATTGAAACTATGTGAAGTACAAGACTGGGGGTAAGGGACAACATAAAGTGACCCCTCTAGCAGTGCACCAACATGACACCTCCTCTTCTTGAAAAGGAAAGGAGATACCTACCCTTCCTTGAGGTGCCTCTTTTGTTCCTCCTTTTGAAGAATTTTTTTGGATGTCTACTCTTGGATTCCTCATAAGAAGTATGATGGTGCCTGCTTGGCATAAATCCAAGATTAAGATATCAAACCTTCCTACTATGCCTCTTAGACCTTTGTGCCACCTATATGGTAGAAGGAAGGGTCCCCATGGGGAATCCTCTATGCCTCAGCCTCCTTGGCCTCCTTGGCCTCCTACCACTCCTTGTCCTAAAGAAGTGAATGGGAAGAGGCCCATTTATGAGACAATAGAGTCGATTTCCCCTACTGTCTCTCAACATATTCCTCTTTCTCCCATTTAGGAATCTATCCCTCCACCAAAGACAATTGTGATGGACAGTCCTATGGCTGAGCAGGAGCCTTCTGTCCCATCTCATATTCCAGCCTCTAGCTCCAAGATTCGTAGAAACCACCTTGCACGTGAGCAAAAGCGTCTGAAAAAGGCTCTAGCGGTTGAGAAGGCTGCTTTGTAGAGGAAAGAAGGAGAGTCAAACACCCTTATTTTAGGGCCTCCTACTGTGTCCTCCTCTATCATCCCCTCTACTTATATTCAATCAAGTTTTGTTATACTTTTGGCTCCTGATATGAGCATGAGTGCCTTGAACCATAAAAGGGTGTGTATTTATCACTCCTTCAGTCGAACAACCACTCTTGATGTCCCTCTCTAAAATCATGTCATTCCCTAAACTTGTGGACATGTCAAACATTTTGGTGGTGTTCGTCATGGTTTCATCCTCCTCCTCTATGCCTCTCGCCTTGTTTGTGGGGAGTTCACATCCTCCGATGAAGCAGAAGGTGGAGGTTTTCCCTTCTAGAAATAGGGGGCATAAGAGGATACAACCTTCTTTAGAGGGTGGTCCTACACTATCTTGTGTCATCTTAGTGATGGAGCAAGTTTCAACTTCCCCTGAGTTTTTCAGTGCTCTTGAGTCACTTGGTGAGACTAGTAGTGAATCTCAGGCACCACCTCCCTCACCCATTGAGGTAACACATGAAGCTCCCATGAAGTGAATGTTTAACTCTATGGATGAGGTCTTGGGCTTGTTAGTGATCTTCATGAATCACTGACCATTTCTCCATATTAGCCAAATGAGGAAGACCTTTCGGGGCCTTCTTCCTTGGATCTTGTTGTGGGAGGGTTGAAAGTGTCTTCCCTTAATATTCCACCACTGTAGGCTCATCTTCCTTTTCCATATAATGATCTAGATTGGGAAGTGGATGACCTCTTGGTCAACGAGTGTTAGGGAGGGGCCCTACTTCTTTACCTTTAGAATAGGTGTTTTTTTTTTGTGATGTGTTCTTGGATGACCCTTGTCACCCTTGTAGGTGCTTGGATACAAGAGTGATTATGTGTTGTAAATTTCCTATGTTATGTGTCTAGAGTTTCAAAACATTGGGGATGATGCAAAGTGTTGGGGGCATTTAGGCTTCCCTTCCATGTTGACTGAATTTTTTATTTTTACTTGTTCTTCTTGTGCATTCTTCACATGGTCGGATATAATAGGAGGCTAATGATATTTCATTAATATACTATTATTATACTTATATATTTATGAGTAGCTCAGACCCCAAACTATCAGATCAACCCTATGCCCTTTTTCTATGATGTTTTTGTCTCCTTTTATAGTTTTTAATCTTTCTCTTTTGTTTGATTGAGTTGTGATGTTATGGTGATCATGAGTTTTACCTTGTGTGTGTGAAATCATCACCTCAGTGACATCTCACTATGGCTTGTGGGCCACAACATCACTTTTACATTCTTACTTTTCTCTCCTTAGGATGCGGTGTGTTTCTACATTCAATTCGTACCACCCTAAGTAGGAGGCTACTATGTCAACTTTAATTTTCAAGAAACGCACTCATTTCCAATGAATATTTTCTCGAAAATCTTTGCAAATTTTTTCAAAAATCAAATTATCATATTGAACCCCTAGTGGAATGTGTCTCCTTCATCATGGGTTCACAAAGAAAGAACTTGAAGAAATTTCCTTCGAGGAGGGAGCACATATTTTAGCAGGAGAATCCTCGACCTTCCAGGGGTCTTCCTTTCAAATTCCTTAATGAAGTGAAGATCTTTTGAAAGGATTCCTTGCTATTGAATCGATTTTTGAAAAACATTCTTTCACTTTAAAACAACGCGTCCCTTGAGTGGAACCCTCTTCTTTTGAAGGGTTCTTGAGGGACCCCTTTGAAAGGATTTTTGATTTCTTTACTGTTTGTTTTTTTTCCTGCGTGGCTGATTTTTGTTCTCTGGCATGTTTTATCTACAGATTAAAATGTTTCTTTCTAGGTGTGCCTATGAAGTCTCTTTGTAGTCTGAATTTGTAGAGTCCCCTCACACTAGGCTTCCTTCATGAGAGAGTACTTGGGGGAATTCATTCTTGTAGGTCTACGAGCTTGTGAGGCGTTTACATCCTATGGGATTTGTCTATTGTTGGTCTGAGGGCCTTCGGTGTACTCTATGCAACTTCGCAGTTTTGCAGAGCTATGAAGTCCTTTTGTTCAAAAATCATTAGGAGAGAGTATCTATGGATTCCTTTGCCTACCCTATTATTTCAAGTTCACCAGATCATGGTCTTCTTCCTCGATAGTTTAGGTATACATCTCTATCTCTTTGATGTACTTTACCGAACACTCATCGATATTCACACTCTCTTAAGTGGGGGAAATATGTATAGGAGAACATTTTCACCCCTTGTGTAAATTCCCCTTTCACATACCCTCACCTTAGAAAATTAAACCTGAAGGAAAAATTCTACTTCACCCATCCAAAATGCATGCACTTGGCACATGTTTTTTTTGTGAGTGGGGGAATTTTCATTAGCGATGCGAGTGTGGTGCGTAGATTTCTATGTTGCATGTTGTCGTCCCTGATAGATTCCTATGTCTAGAGTCCATAGGGACATTACACACCTGATTGGGGTTGAATTGTAATGCCTCTCTATGACCAACTGACCAAAAAAATGGATCCTCTCTTCAATTTTTCCTTGTACAAAATTTATTTCACACATCATTTTAATTCTTCACATTCTCAAGTATTTTCACTTGATCTTCTCACAATTCCAACAATCTCTCCATTTTTGTAAGTCCATTTGAGCGTTGCAGTGGTTAGGAACTCCATCAACTTTACTTTTTCATGTGTTGATCTACCATATAATTTGTGAGCTTGGAGTCTTGTGAGACCTCCCTTCATCACGTCTATGACTATGGTGACTTTGCCAAGTTCGTTGCTTGAATTCTCCTTTCATTGGCCTTGAGAACCTTTTGGTGGAGGTGATAATGCTTCACTCCTTCCTTTTTTATTTTATAGAGTAAATTTATCTTTTGTAGTGATCAATGTAAGTCTTTCAATCTTCTTTATCATATTTTCAACTCCATTTCTTTTTGGTTGTCTGTGGAGGTGGAAAAACCAAAGTGGGGGTTTGACTGAGAAAAAACCCTATACAACCCCAAAAATTTTCCCTTCTTTCCTATGTGTAGGTGAAAATGTGTATGGAGCTAGCTATAAAATTGGTGCTTCAGTAAGTTCATATTCATCACCCTAGATTTTATCTACTTATTCTATCATTTATGCATTTACTTTTCATGTTTCATCATTCTGAATTTTTTGTTAAAATTAGTTAGCTAGGCTATCGTTAGGTTTTTGGTTGTTTCTCTACTCTACTTTACATTTTTTGGCCATACGGATCCCAGTATACTAGAGAGATGCCAACGCTTTGCACTATCATCCCAAACTCATTCTATCATCCTTGGATAGAGAGTTATCTAAGGTATAGTTTGGACTCCCGAAATCGGCTCATCTAACCCCAACCAGATTTTTGGGTCTATAGGGTGACAAAATCACTTGAGAGTTCTCTTCATTCTTGATCATCATCCCAAAATATCTATTAGAGTGATTTAAGGTAGGGAAGCCCTCCACTCTCAGCTCTCCATGACCTAGAGCCTTGATATGGTTGGTCCCCTTATCTTACACACTCCTTAGGTCAATCTTTGTGAAATAATTTTCTCCACTCAAATATTCCATAATGTTATTTGTACTTGGAAATGGGAATCTATACTTTACCATGATCCTATTGATTTATATTGAAATTTTACACTTCCTCCATTCTCCATCTTTGTTTGGTGCCAATACAATAGTTACCGCACATGGGATTAAGCTCTCTCTGATCAATCCATTGTTCAATAATTATTTTATATGTCTATTCAACTTCAAATTTTTTGCAAGTGTCATCCTATGTGCCACTTTTTTAGGAAAAATTTCTCTCAATATTATATCTATATGATGACCGATGCTCTAGAACGGTGGTAATCAATCTGGTATATTCTCTTATATGATATCCTGATATTTTTTCAATAGTTTTGCTACTTTTGTTTGTGGTGGATCTTCATCATAGGTGGAATTATTTGCCTCTTGATTATATCACTTCTTTGGAATCAATGTAAAACACATTTTACCTACCTCGATCCTTCTAAAAACTTCCTTCCATATACCAAAAAAAGTCTGTCAGTGCCACCAAATTTATTCTTATCCTCTTCTCCTAAAGGTATCAATATTGTTCTCTTGCCATTTGAAGTCACAGTGTAGGTATTCTTCCTCCCATAATTAATGATTTTCTTATCATATTTACATGGTATTCCTAACAATAAATGGCATGCATCCATGGTCATAATATCACAACACTTCATCATTATATGATCCTCTATGAAATTTCACCAAACACTACTCATTTATCAAGATCTTATGTCCATCCTGAATCCATGCTATCTTGTAGGGCTTTGGATGTTTCAACCTCTTCAAATTCAACTTTGTTACCATCTCTTCTAAGAATAAATTATTGGTATCACCACTATCAATGATAACTTAACATACCTTTCCTTTGAATTTACATCTTGTCCTAAACAAATTCTTTCTTTGCTATGATTCTTTAGCCACTTCTTCATGCATCATTGATCTCCTCATTACTATTGACATGCATTTCTTTGGTTTCCCAGTTGAACTAGGGGATCCAATAGGTTCTTCATCCACATAAGCTATTCTTATATTATTCTTAGTCCTCTTACTTGTACTTCCCTGATGACATTCAAATTCTATATGTACTTCACCTCCACACTTGAAACAAGTTCCTCTGAATAATCACTTATATCTTCCTTCATCTCTCTTATATCCATCATTGCAATAGGAATTATGACCTCCTCTACCACTGTAGTAAAAATTTATGTCCTCTCTTCCTCTATGATATGAAATTTCTTCCTTCTCTTCCCTGCGGTAGGTTTTTCCATCCTTGTTTTACTCTCCCATATGATCTTTTTTCTCCGAATTGTGATCTGATTCTCTAGAATCTTCCTCTTTCACTTCTCTATCTTTGTTCAAACTTCTTGTTCAAATTTTCCTCTACCTTTAGTGTAAATTGGTATGCTTCTTCAACTATTGTCATCGTTACCTAGATCAATTCTTCTTGGATGTTTGTTCTTAGTCCATTGATGTACCGCACAACCTTCCTCTACTTGCTTTACTATGTCCAACCCTCATGATCATCTTGTAGAATTTTTTAGTGTACTCCTTCACAGGCTTCTCCTTTTGTCTTCAATTTTATAATCTTATCAACAATTCAATCTCATAATCAGTAGGTATAAATTGAATCTTCAACTTTTTCACCATCCTATCCCACTTTGTGATTTTTCTCTTTTCCTCTTCTATTCCTACCCAATTGAACTTATTTCCACCATCTACCAACATATCATTTCAACTTAGTTTTTTCAAATATCACTCTTTATGGATCTTTAATTTATTCATACTCAAATTATTCCTCTATATCATTGATCCAATCAATCAATTCCTTAGGGTTTAAATTTCTCACATAATTTTGAATTTTAATTCTAGGTCTCTTACCAATCTTGAAAATAGCTTTTAACAGCTTCACCTAATCTAAATCATCATTTTCTTCTTCTAGGTTTTCTTCATTTTGATTTGTATCATGATCTATATCATCATCACATTCAGCCTCATGTCTAGGGTTTAGACCTCTCCTCATATCTTCTTCTACATCATTGAATCGAATTCTCATTGCCCTCATCATTTCTAACATTTCATCCATTCGCCTCACAAAACTTTCCATATTAGATTATGTTCTTAGTGGCATATCTCCCCTTGGATTTGGTGCAAATACCTCAATTTAGCGATCTAGATACAAGGTCTCAACTACCTCATAGTCATTGCTCGATTGAAAACACTTTCAGTCTACCTTAGGTCAGCGATTTTTTCACCACAAGGAATTCCTTCTTAGTGTTAGTGTAATTAATTAATTATTACACTAGTGTCGACCTCTTACAATGATTTTAACAACTAAGCCTTTACAACCATGATTCAGATATTGGATATCTGACCTAAATAGCCATCTTAACTATCATGAAGGTTCATTTAAATTATCAACCCAAGGATGTGAACTTGAAATGGGTCAGCAAAGTATGAGCACTAGGAACTTTAAAGTAGTCCCCTTCAATCTACAACTAGGAAATAATTAATACTAAAATTAAATTGCATGAAAGGAAACAATGCAAATGTTGAACATCACTCAATAAAATTTAAAATGAACTTGCACAGGAATGAAAATCTGAGCACCAAACAGGAAACTACTCTACCCGCCTTGGCTACAGGAACAGTTGCAGAATGGACTTCTAATGGCTGCAGGAATAGTTAATGCCAGATTCTTACTAAGTACTAAATAAAAGCTAATGGTAATCTATCTAAGCTAATGGATTACTCACCAAGTGGGCCCCCTTGGATGAGTATCCTCTAAAATCAATACAAAATTAGATTAAACTCAAATGCTCAGTTTAGAATCTCATTTCATTCATTGGAAAAATGCAATTACAAAAGAGTGTGTCTAGTATTCATATCTTATACAATAATTTATCAATCAACTCCTTAATAAGGAGGATTTAAACGTTATTTATCAAAAATAGGCTAGTCAACTACCACTAATTGAGAGGACACCATTTAGGGAAAGTAGGAAAGAGAGTGGAAGAGTGGTTACACATGCAAGGGAATCCATTGAGACACGTAGGTCCAAACATGGACTCGACCACTGCACTAATGCCCACATTGCTCAGTGTAATTAAATATCAACACAGGGCACTTACATGTGGCTGAAAAGGGAATCTTCTACCACCAATCTCCAATTGATCATTGTGTGCATCCTTTGCATGAGCAACTAGCAGTTGCATTCCTTAACTTAGCATTTCCAATCAAGTTTGCATGGCAATTTCAGTATGCATAATAACTGCATAGCTAAAATTATCTTAAAGCACATCCATCAACCCCTTCAATATTAATATAAATAGTTCACATAATAAGTCAAATATCATTAAAACTGATAGAGAGGGAATTAAACCCAAATGTTTGAAGGTTTGAAAGAAACTATTATAAAATGTTAGCATGTAATATCAAAGTTCATGATAACTTCAAAAAATAGACCATGGATTCTACCCATAATTAACCCAAAAAATAGACTCATCACTCCCCCCAACCTTATGTTTTTATGGTCCTCTAGTAGGGGAAGAGTTATGCTTCTTCTTGGTCATGGCTCTGAAATCTGCAGCCGATAATTGCCCAATGTTAGTGTCTATTGTGGGTGAATCAGGGTTCTAGTAGGATCCTTCCAACTAGCTGAGTCTCTTCCATATTTTGTTTTCCTCTGCAATGTCATATCAGAAGAATCTAAAATTCGATATAGGCCACATGAGGATAAGTGGCTGAAAGGTTAGGGGAATCCATTCTTGCCCTTGTGATCTCCCAATCTAAATATACCTTTCAATTCCTTTTAGTGCAGCAACATAGTTGTGGATAGAATGTGGTTCAATCTATTTTAGCTCATCGGTTAATGTGTTCCATCTTTGGGATAATTATCTCCTCATAGTATCCTCTTTTGCTGCTATTTTGACCTCATATTCATTGTATGTTACCTCAATCCATGGAATAATCCTATTACCATAGCTTGGTCTGAAGAGTATTATATTCTAGTCTATGTAAATGTGTTTGGGATTCCTAGATTCGGCTCTAATAGTCAAAGGAGTATTGGATTCCTTCCCCTTATAAGGATTATATTGTTCACCCCAACTGATCTCATTTTGTACCCATGACATAAATTCTCACAATTGGATGTCCCCCACATAAAGCAATGGGTTCTAATCTTGGTCTTTATTGATAGAAATAAAATTCACATAGAAAATTTTTCATTTCTAGCGAGGAAATACTGTAAGCATTGAAAAATTCCATAGGAGTTTCAATTGAAGGATTCAAACTTGAAATGTGCCTTACCATTTAAAGGAGAGATAATTTTTCCTTTAGGTGTAGGGCATAAAATCTTGGTGGTGTTTTGCATGCTACAATTTGTGGCACCAAGGTTGCAATATTGTCCATCCTTTCTTTTAGAGAGGAAATCTCTTGATTTTTGTCCTCAATGATCTCATCCTTCTATTCAATTTCCTTTTTTAGCCTTTTCTTCTCCTTCTTCCATACTTCCTCCCATCTTTGTACCTTTTTCCACAAATTTAAAAATTCTACATGAACTGTAAAACAAAGGGGATTATGGATTCCTACCAGTATCTTTATTGATGCTCCACATAGTACCAATTACATTGATTGAATCAGTCCAAGAGGTTATTACCATGGGGGTACACTTTCTTCTTCCACTTCTTGTTGCATGGCTTCTTCTTCCTATTCGTGTAGTTGTTGCAAGAACCCTTGATCTTGTTGCACGAGCTCTTGATTTTTGTGTAAAAATTTTAGATTTTCTTCATGTTCTTGGGTCTCTATTTCTTCTGCAATGGCAACAAGATCTGTCAAGGTCAGTTTTGCTACCTCTTCAAACACATCCTTTTCTTTAACAGTTTCCTGCCCCATTGGGGCCTGCGCTTTCTCATGTGATGTCCTTTTATTCCTAGGGAATTTTCTTGAAGGCATATCAACAACAGGTGTTGATTTCTCAGAAGCGCTCTCATGTTTTTTTTCAGCTATAGGATGAATAGTGCCATCCTTTCTCTTTCTATTACTTGGCACCTTTCTATCTACATGTTGGGTTTTGACTTTTCCTTTCCCTTTTTCTACCTTTTCCCTTCTTTTTCAGGCCCTATTTATTAGTAGGGTTCCACGTGGAACATCATCGCCAGAATTTGAGGAAGAACTTTTTCTTCTAGAGTGCTCCATTTCTGAGGAACTAATGTCTATAGTTCATTTTTCTATAGGAGGAGTCATATCAGTACTAGAGGTTGAAGCACTAGGGGTGGATTCGGCCTTGCTTAATTTTCTACTAGACCTAAGTGCTCGAGATGAAACCCTAGGTTGCAATTGCTTAAGTCTGAACTGATCATTTTTAACAAAATCCTCCTAAGACATTCTAGGTGTTGCATTACGCAAAGATTTTATAACCAATAATTTAATTAGAAGGTGTGAAACAAATTTATCCCTACCTTTCTAATTTTTTGTCGCTATGATGGAGATAAGGTTGTATAGGATATTGGGTACGTTCATCCTCCCCCCATGCCTCATATAACTCATTAATTTGAAATGCACCGAATGCAGGTTTGATAGTCAACCCTCACAAGTGATATATCTAATGATGTAGATGGCTACCTACTTCCATAGCTCATGAAAATAGAGTCTCTTAGCACCTTGTTTGTCAATAGTGATCAGGGGATCACCATGCACTATGAATATAGCCCTGGATGACCTAGCATCTCTCAAAACAGGGCAAGGTTCACCATCAACTGGCAACCCTGATACCTCTACAACTCATTCCTCTATTGTGATGACCTCAATCCCTTTCACTATGGCTTTTCCATCTAAGAATTTATGGGAAAAACTTAATTCAATCCCTTCATTGAAACCATCTAGTTTCAAAAAATAATCCATCCAACCACAATTTTAAAATACTACCAGATATTATGCATAATATAAAAAAGTATCATGAGCTAAGGGCTCATTTCGAATGAGTTTGCCTCCCATTGTCTATAACCAATTTGTTACTATGCAAGATTTCCTTCCTACACACCTGCTAGCTAAATTATCAGTTGGATTCCTTTACTCTATTTTATGCAATTATCATTTTCATTTGAGATTATGAAAGGGTAAGAACTAGTAATAAAGGAGGTTATGATGAAAGGAAATGGTGGTGGTAGTTTAGTGTTGCATCAGATCCTATATGAAATTTCAAATCAGATCGGCAAGGTCATGGACTAACATATGGTAATAAATTTACATCTTTCATACCCCTCCCCCCAACCTAAATTTGGACATGTGTCCACACATGTAAAATGGTAGAAACGATTTGATAGGGGGAGTATGTGAACATCCATACTAATGTATAATAATTAAATGAAATGCTCTGAAAGATAATTATAAATGCAATTAATGCACACATACCTGAGGGTGTACAAACATGATGGCATATAGAATTCATTGCAATGATCTCAAAGAAAGTACCACTTGCATTTTTAAGTAATAATTGAGCAATTAATGATGATGAGGTGAAATGGAGTGAGGTGGAATAAAGTGATGGAAGAGAGAGAAAGGTGGTATGGATGGGTGGATGGGTGGAGAAATGGACTTCTACAAAATTAGAAGTCTTTATTATGACAAGTACATACCTTAATCAGTCAGAAGGAGGGACACTAGGTCTACTGCCTTTGGCTGTCGGAACTATGCTTGGGTGCTGCATGCTAGATAAAATGTTGCAGGAAATCTTCTTTGGAAGTTGGCTTATGGTACAATCTGAGACAGTGCCCATTGGCTAGTAATTTGAATTTTACAGGTTCAATGGTGGTGAGCTCCATAGTTCCATTAGGAAATACCTCAACAACTTCATATGGCCATAGCCACCTTGTCTACAATTTTCCTGCATTATGCTAATATCGTGAGTCACAAAGAAATGGCTAGTCACCTAGCTGAAATTTCTTTTCTTTAATAAATTTATCATGTCATTTGACTCTTTGATTTTGTACTACTTCAATATGGTGCAAGGATGATTTCCTCATCTCATCCAATGCATTCAGCTGCATGATGCTTTCTTTTTGTGCCTCAAAAATTTTCATTCCTAGTTCAACTGCAGTTTTGAGGGTCGTGTGCTCGAACTCAATAGGAATCATGGCTATCTTCCCATATAATAGATCAAATGGGGTGAAGCCCGTGGTTGTCTTCTAGGTGGTTCTATAAGCCCAAACTGCTTTTGACAATCTATTTTCCCAATCCTTTCTATGAATATGCACTATTTTGGTTAGGATGGCCTCAATCTCTTTGTTTGTCACCTCAACTTGTCCATTTGCTTGAGGGTGATAAGGAGTGGAATTTTTGTGCCTTATGTTGTATTCATTAACTAATATTGTAACAAGTGTTGAAGTAAATTGAGCTCCTTGATCAATTACTATTTCTCTAGGCACTCTATACCATGTAAAAATTTCTACATAAATAAATTATGCAACCTTGTTTTCTCTTTCATGTTTCATGGCTTTAACTTCTACCCACTTAGTTATGTAATCAGTGCATACCAGAATATAAGACTTACCATTAGATGGAGGATCAATGGGTCCCACAAAATCCAATCCCCACTTGTCAAAGGTAGTGACCACTACATGGGGATAGAGTGGCATCTCATATGACTTTGTTGGCCTTCCCATCCTTTGGAATATATAAAATTTACTTGTATATCTTCCTTTATCTTTGTGGAGTGTAGGCCAATAATATCTTGTGTTCAATATTTCCATTGTTGTCCTCTTGGCTACAAATTTTCCTTGACATGTTTCATCATGGCATGCATGTAGAATATCATAGGTCTCATCTTCCCTCACATAAATTATCATTACATGATCTGGTTTAGTATTAAACAGGCATCCAACTATCCATGAAAAAGGGAAATATTTTTCAATGAACACTCTTCTCTCTCTTGGAGAGAAGTGAGGGGGAACTCTCCTTGCCCAAGGTAATTGGCTATGTTAGCATACCAGGGTGTCTGGACATTAATGGATAATATATGCTCATCAGGGAAGGAGTAATCTATGGCTTGACTATCTTTTGATGTGGTCTGCCTTGAAATAAAATATGCAACAACGTTGGCCTTCTCTGGTTTGTCCATAATAGTTATGTCAAACTCCTGCATCAATAACAACCATCTGGCCAACCTTCCTAAGATTAGGGGTTTTTTCATGAGTTATCTAATGGTTGCATGATCAGTGTGTACAAAGATCTAGTAACCTATTATATAGTGCCTGAATTTATTCAAGGCATAGATCACTACCAACATCTCTTTTTTTCTTACCGTGTAATTGAATTTATCCCCTTGCAAGTTTTTTGTGATAAAATAAATGGCATTTTCAACAGCTCCTTCCTTTTATCCTAAGAATAATCCTATGGAATATTCTAAGGCATCGGTATGGATGTGAAATGGGATTTTCCAATTAGGCCCGTTAAGTATAGGAGCATGAGTCAGAGTTGTCTTTAAATTAGAAAATTCTTTATCACAGCCTTCTGTCCATTGAATTTCAACATCTTTAGTCAGGAGACTATACAGTGGTGTTGGTATCTTGCTAAAAATTTTGATAAAATTCATATAATATCCTGTATGGCCCAAGAAAGTCCTAACATCCTTTTATTTTGTAGGTGTGGGCAGATTAGCAATTACCTCAATTTTTGCAGGCTCAACTTGAATACCGTGGTCCAAGTACTACTCCCTCTTGCATCATAATGAAGCGTTTATAATTGTTTAGAGATAGATTTTGGTCTTCACATATTTGTATAACTTTCTTTAAATTTTTCAATGCTTCATCAAAATTTGCACCATAGGTAGTAAAATTATCCATATAGATCTCTGTTGACGCAATATTTTGCATGTAGCAGCAGCCTTATGGGAAACTTAGCTAATGGGGGACACTATGCACTAGCCAAGTAACCTTGGGGATTTTATCGAAGCTGACTCTTCGTTTAATGGGTAAAGTAGAATGTGAAGGAGATTGCAAGAATGTAAAATTTACACTACAGGCGATGCGCCAAAGTCTTTAGACAACTTTAACAAAGAACAATGCAAAATGCAAAGGCCCGAACCACTAAATTGCTGTTAATTAAGATAATTTTCTCAAAAGCACTTATCATGCAAAAATACCCTCTAATTTGTATAATATAATGAAGCATAACTTTATCTTCACACAGAAGAGTCGAAGAAACATGCTCTGCATTCATTTTAGCTATGAAAGGTTACATAAACTGAAGAACAAGCATTCATACAAAAATAAAGATAATAGCATAGGTTAATAATCCTAACAAATGCTTAAAAATAGAAAGGCTAAATCTATTTGGCACAGTCCGCAGTCTTTGAATTGAAAGCAACTATTACAAGAAGCTCATTTCTCAGTGCTTGAGAGTTTTTAAAAACTTAGTCAACAACCTAATAAAAGAAAACATGGCCCCATTTATTGACCAGCCCACCACCTGGAGACGTATCCAAAGAAGAGAAAACCGTGCACAATGATCAATGCCTCAGATCATCTCAAGCCACCATAGTAAATATCGACTGGTCAGCAACATGACATAGAGCAGAAAACCATGCAGCAACAGGGGAGAACACGTGGCAGCAGGAAGTACAAAAGATCCATCGACATTTCCAAGGTAACCGGTGCAAAAACAAAAATGCCATGTGTCGCTCACATGAAGCCCAACAGAAAGCCTCGAGAGAGACCCACATGGAGAGCTCCAAAAAAAATAAAGAACAAGGCGGGCCCAACTCAGAAAAGCAGTCAGTGTGAGCCACACGACACGCAGACAAAGATTGCCAAAAGATTTAGTGAAGGAAAAGCGAAAAGCTTCATGAGGAAGCCATGTGGAGAGCTCCGAGGATAGTGAGCATTGAAAAATAAGGTGCAGCCACAATGGTAAATATAAAACTGCAAAGACTTCGATAGTTTTTATTGAACATTTTGGTGACTCATAGGGGCTTTTCGCTCACAGAAAGGAGATCCCCAAAAAATTTGGTTCAACATAAAAAATGCTCACAATTTTGAGAGTACAGCCTATAGATTGGTCCATATTTCATTCGACGGTGCAGAGAGAGCTCACAGATGCTCATGAGCTAGTCGAAGGTCAATAATTGCTTTGAAGGGCAATCCGCCTGACACTTTTGTTTCCAATTCCAATTGGAAGAAAATTTGTGCCAGCTGATGCACGATCCCATAGATTTCTTCAACAGTTGGAGATTGATCAAAGGTCTGGAAAATAGAAAGGTCTCGCTTCTTCTCTTTGATCATTGCAACAATATTCTCCACACCCGTTACCGCCTAGTTCGTAATGAAAGGCAAAGGGAGGCCCCTTTGAGTCAAATGGGAAAACTTCGCCTGCATGTCACTGGTAACCAGGTTTAACCGAGCTCTACAATCCACAACCTATTGAATGGCCTCATACATGGAGATGAGGCTACTTAAGCCCAAAGCCACTATCATTCGATCATTGATGCCCACACCACTCAATGCTTCATCTGAAGCAGTATACAAATTACCCAATAAAATTCTAGCCTCCAGAACCTTGTCAGAAGTTAACTCATGAACCTGCTGTATTGATTCACTCACTATTCCACAGAGGCTAGCCATTTGTGCCATAAACTTTAAGGTGGGCTGAAGAATAAGGCATAAAGCCTTCACCTTGTCCCAGTATGATGCATGTAATTCTTTGGAAATTTCTAATGAGCTCATCCAGGGCATAAGGGGTTGGGTCCTTAGGGTAGCCAATTTTGCCTCTTTGCTGCTCAAGCCTACCACTGCCTCTGCCAAGTTTTTGTCCAATGCGGACATCTTCTCCTTCAGGGCAAGAACTTCCAGATCTTCCAACTCGAAATATTTGAACTGTCTACACTAATAAATCTTGAATGGCCCTTCCCAAATACTATCAAATTTGTTGTGTTGTCTAGGTTTTGCTCCATGCTCATTGAATTTGAGGACCAAATCTCGACATTCTAACCCTTGATCAGAAGCCCTTTTGTCAAACCATCTCTTTACCACTTGCTGATGGCTATTCATTTCTTCCAAGGCATGTTCTCTTTTCTCTTGCACTTCGAGCAACTCGGAAAAACGCACCTCCATTGCCCCGTTTTGTTCAATTTCCAAGGACTTGAGAGCAATTGTAGGGTGAGAATTTCCGTGGTGATGGGCAGCAGTGCCTCCTTCTCGTACACCATCTTGTAAGGAGAAGTCTTCAGTATCTGCTTAGGCATAATTTGATCTGCCCAGAGCACTGTCCAGAGGTTCCTATGCCACTCCTTTTGATCAACCTGATGAGGTTCTTATTAGTAGACTCCGCGAGACCATTTCCCTAGGGATAGTAGCTAGAGGAGGTCTTCAAGAACACTCCATATTTTAGAGCGAACTGACTCATTTTTGAGTCGAGAAAAGCCTTAGCATTGTCAGAGATAATTGTTTTAGGCGGGCTGAATTTGACCACCAGTTCTTCTAGGAAATTAACAATCTCTAATTCAATTTCATTTTTTAATGGCACTACTTCTACCCACCCAGGAAAATAGTCAATTGTTGTTAGTATCCATTTGTATCCAGCTGCAGAAAAAGGATTAATCATCCCAATGAAATCTAAACCCCATTGAGCAGAAGGTTCTTCTACCACTATAGGCCTTAAAGGCATGGTGGCATTCTGTCTCTTTCTGACATAAAACTAGCATTCCTTGCAAGACTTAATCAATAAAAATGCATCATTAAAAAGTGTTGGCCAAAAATAACCTGCACATATAATTTTAATTGTCGTGGTTTTTGTAGAAAAATGTCCTCTGGCAGGGCTATTATGGTATTGCTCTAAAATCTTCTTGGCTTGCTCCTCATTCACACATCTTAGGAGGTTGTTGTTAAAATTCCTTTTAAACAGGACACCCTCCAAAAGGACATAACAGCTATTCTATAGACAATAGAATTGTCTTTTAAAGATGGGAGATGAATCGGATACCTTCTTGTCTGCATAAAATTTATTCTTTCATCAAGCCAGTTGCTCTAGGAATTCTCTTCGTTTATTAACACAGGCTCCGGAGTTCCAATCTCTATCGTCGTTTCATTATTTTCAATGATATATTCACACAGTCCTTTTCCCTTTAGGGTCTTGATAGGTTTGACTTCAATGTCGTATTCTAGGATCTTGGTGATCCAATTAGCTCTCTTCTCAGTGATTTCTCCCTCCATAATATATTCTCACACACTAGGATGCGGTACACAAACAATCACCTTATCATATGATATCAAATGTCGTAACTTCTTGAGCCCCTTAACAATGGGAAAGGCCTATTTTTCTACAAAGTTATACTTTACTTCGTACTCTTTCAGGGTTCATGAGTAGAAAGCAACAGGGGACTCCCTTGCATCTTCATCATCCTTCTGCATGAGCACTATAGCAATACTATTTCCACCACCAAAAACATACATAATAAAATCTTTCGAGAAGTCCGAATTAACCAACATAGGGGCGGAAGAAATAGCCTCCTTTACTAGCTCAAAAGCTTTTTTGGCTTCCATCGTCCATTTGAAAATCTGCTCCTTCTTGAGCATTAAGGTAATAGGGTGAACAATACCTACAAAATATGCAATAAAATGGCTAATAAAATTGAATTTTCCCAGGAAAGATTGCACACCCTTTTTGTTGATAGGTAAAGAGAGTTCTCGAATAGCGTCCACTCTTTCTAGATCAATGGCAATGCCTTCTTTGGAGACAACATACCCTAATAAATTTCCTTGGGGAACTCAAAATACACACTTCTTCAAGTTCAAGGAGATCCTGAATTCCTGGTATTTCTGAAAAACAAGCTCCAAATGATCAAAATGATCATCAACAAATTTTGAGAATACTATCAAATCATCCAGGTAGATGAGTATAATCTTATGGATCAAATCTTTAAAAGCAATGTCCATAGCTCTCTGAAAAGTTTCTCCGGCGTTTGAGAGCCCGAAAGGAATTTTAGCATATGCATACGTTCCCCACTTCGTGGTGAACACTATCTTGTATTGGTCCTCCTCCTTTACCCAAATCTGGTTATAGCCCGAAAAACCATCCAGCATTGAAAACATTTCAGAGCTAGCAACAGTTTGTAAGATTACTTCCATTGAAGGTAGGGGTAATGATCCTTTAAGGATTCTCTATTTAGGTCTTGGAAGTCTACACATAGTCGTATATCTCCATTTTTCTTTCGGACTGGCACCAGGCTTGACACCCAAGTGCTATGTTTGATTGGGAACACTATTCGGGACGTGATCAACTTGTTCAACTCCTGTGACATGAGAGATTCTATATTTGGGTTCATAGGTCTCTTTTTTTGGTGAACTGGCTTTTCCTCTTCCGATAGCTCAATACTATGCTCGATGATTTTGAGATCATATCCCTTAAGATCATCATATGACCAAGCTACTACACCCGGGTATTCTTCGCAGAAGTGTCTTTATCTGTCTTTATTCTTTTGCGAGACTTCTTTCCCAACTTTGAGCTTCCTATCTTCCCTGATATACAAATCGGTGTAATCGCCTTTGTCCACCACCAGCTTTCTCTTGTCTCTTTTCACATCATCAAAATAAAAAAGGCTCTCTAGAGTAATTAGGCCTCTCGAAAGCTTGTTGGACTTCAACTGGATTATTTGATCTCCATAAGCTTCCACGATCTTTGGTTGCAGTTGATCGATGAATTCTCCAGATGATTGGAGGAATGATGCAATATGAGCATCGCTATCAAATACTTGTCAATCTTGATTGTTGTCGGGAATAGCAGGTCTTATGATTACCCTTACTGCATGTTTATTTCTTAATAATTTAGAGGTCGGCTCGAACTGAGCCCCTATAGTTGCCATTATGTCGGCTTCAGAATTTGTAGACATGGAAAATGTACAAGTTTGTTTTAGCACACCTGATCCCGATTACTAACAATGTTTCCTCTCAAATCAAATTCTCAGCATTTCATCACTTTCTATCCTTTAATTCAATAAATCACTATTTATTGGATTAAGTCTATCACCTCCTTTGATTAAATTAATCAGTTTAATTTAATTAACCCTACGTTGTTGTTTAATTAAATAAATTATTTTATTTAATTAAACACCTAAAGTCTTCCTATTAAATTAAATAAATTAAACATTATTTAATTTAATCTAACACATTCCCTCTTTATTAAATAAATCAAATCATTTATTTAATGAATCATTTCCTCTCAATTTCTGACTTAAATCAAATCATAAATCTAAGTCTAAATTGTCACATCACGTAATTCTCTTTTAAATTAATCAAAACATTGATTAAGTTAATCCTTCTCACTAAAAATGTAAACCCCTAAACCTGCAAATGCACATAGACGTCAAACATTGTTAGTGTTAGATCAAAATGCATGTAAAGATTTGAAGAATTCCCCATGAAATCCACCTATTAAACTAAAATTAGGAAAATGAAGAACATGAAGCAAGAAACTTGAACTAAATCCTAATTAAGCCAATAAGTTAAAAATATTATGGGGGAATTGGTGCTAATGATGTGTTGCAATTGGCCCTTTTCCAATTCCTATGGTTGCAATGTGGATTGATGAAGAAATGGTCAAATATCCAAAGAGATTTGAGCATAACCTTGATGCAAATGTGAAAATGATAGGAATGTATGGATGAAAAGAGCAAAATCAGTTCTCACTTGAAGAGAGTAATTTTGCATATGAGTTGTGGATGAAGATTGAGGAGAAGAGTCTCCAATTTATAGATTCAAATCTTGGAAGAGATAGTAGAAATAAGCAATGTGGGACAAAAGATAGTCCAATGACATTGTGCCACTTGTCCAAATGTGATTGGATGAGGAATGTGCAAGTTTTGGCCAATGTGCCAATAAATACATTTAGGTTGCATTTCAAATTGAGAAATGGCATGTTGAAGAGGGAAAGGAAATGAAGTTAATGTCACTTGGCTCAAGGCCAAGGACATGTAAGAGGCATTGAATCCCTTGCTGGAAGGACCAAGTCCACTTGGCCTTTTTGAATTCAAATAAGGAATATTCCCTTTTGATGCTTTGTGAGGGAAAATAGAGGAATTAATAAATCGAAGTAATTGATTTATTGTGCAACTTGCATTCTCTAGAGAATTTTAGTGAGAAGGATTAACTTAATCAATGTTTTGATTAATTTAAAGGAGAATTAGGTGATGTGACAATTTAGACTTAGATTTATGAATTGATTTAAGTCAGAAATTGAGAGGAAATGATTCATTAAATAAATGATTTGATTTATTTAATAAAGAAGGAATGTGTTAGATTAAATTAAATAATGTTTAATTTATTTAATTTAATAGGAAGACTTTAAGTATTTAATAAAATAAAATGATTTATTTAATTAAACAACAATGTAGGGTTAATTAAATTAAACTGATTAATTTAATCAAAAGAGGTGATAGACTTAATCCAATAAATAGTGATTTATTGAATTAAAGGATAGAAAGTGATGAAATGCTGAGAATTTGATTTGAGAGGAAACGTTGTTAGTAATCGGGATCAGGTGTGCCAAAATGAACTTGTACATTTTCCATGTCTACATTTTGCCCCTCTTTGAAGCAATGTACTTGTTGCATTAATTTAAAGAATAAACTGCTGTGATCAAAGGTTCAAATTTTCTTTACAAATTTTTAGATGCCCCACTGCTACCCCAGCAGAAGGATATTGCTGGATATTGCCCCCTTGAGAGATCGGATGAAAATTTTGGATTTTTGGATGATCTCACGAAAAAAAAGAAGACAAGGCACTCGACAGGCCAAAAATGCCCCAGAATGCCAGAAAAGTGCACTAAAATGCCAAAAAGGGCACAAAATGACTCTCAGTTGGATGAAAACGGGTTCGGGGGACCAAAACTCTAGCTGGGAGGTCAAATTAGGTCAAAAAACGCTAATTTTTAGGCTTAAATAGACCGCAAGGGGCCATTTTCAATTCATTTTGCAATCTTAGCCTTTAGAAAATTACAATTTTTAGCTCTGAGTTTTAGTGGAGATGGTGCAATCACAGCTTCCCAGGCACGTGACAGAGACGGTTTAGACACATCAGCGGCCAGTCGGCGCAGGACTCATGGTATGTACCCCTATCCATCTTTTAATTTTATCATTTTACGTACATTAAATAGGGTTAAGGTTTTGCATAAAATATGGCACCGCGGAAAGTGTCTTATTGCAACCGTGCGGACCCATATTGAACCGCATATGCGAAGTGCACCGTGCGGGGTGGTTTTTCAAATTGGCATTTCATTGGTCAAAAGTCTGCCGCATGTCCATACTTCACTATGCGGTGTAGTTAGGGAAATAGGGTTTGCACCAAACAGGGCTGCATATGAAAAGTGCACTGTGCGGGCCACTTTGCGACAACCAAAATGGCAAACTCCACCGCGGCGATGCAGTTTGAAACTTTCCAAACTGTGCCACACCCGCAAACAATGCCGCATTTGTCAGTTAAGGAAAATTTTGACTTTGAAACTTTATTTTTTTCTGACGCAACAACCTTCCCTATGCAGGAGGAGCCTGGTGTACTTTATTCATGGGAGCATCAATGGTCAGTGCTTAGTAGATTAGGGGCTATGCCTGAGTTGGTCTAGGAGCACCTTGGTGCCATTGGTCTCTGGTATATTGTGTGCACCCCTTCTATTTGGGCTCACCTAGGCATGTTTACGGCTCTGGTAGAGCGATGGCATAGTGAGACCTCCTCCTTCCATCTTCCTACTGGCGAGGCCACTATTACTCTTGAGGATGAATGGTGCATTCTCCGATTTCCCATTCATGGGACCTGAGTCATCTATGATCTAGATGCTAGCAGAGAGGCTTGCTATGGGGTGATGCAGATGGATGCTATCGAGTTTTGTGATTGTCAGATCGACCTGGAGCTATATCACGACCACGTGCACATGTACCGACTGATTATCGTTGCTATTATCTCAGGCCTCGTAGTACCTAATCAGTAGGGCTGATACTTCAGTCCAGGATGGGCACTAGCATGGGATCAGATGGCTCACTAGAGAGAGTGCTTTTCCTAGGGACCAGTACTACTGGCATCCCTTTATAGGGACCTTCATGAGTTTGTCTATTTGGATAGCAGGTCCATTGAGGCAGGAGGTACCCTACTGCATGTCTGGGGATGGGAGAGGATCCTGGTGCTTCATCCAGATATCACATCGATTCTCTTGGAGATAGATGATCCCCTTGTTTGGCGGTACGGTGGGGCATTGATGCACTTTTCATTCACTAGCACAAGTGGTTTTCCACATTGGCGGCGAGTTCTCAATGAGATGAGAGAGTTCATCTAGAGACTATGGATGGATATTGGTCCATGGGGAGATGATGTCCAGTAGCTCTTCTTCGCTCGACAAGACAGGATGATGCAGCGCTGAGAGCACACCATGATTGAGAGGTACCTTCCAGATAGGGTTGCTCGTCAGTTCGGGGAGGTACAGGACAGGCCCGATGACCAGTATGTGGCCATTTTTACACGTACTACTAGGGAGATAGCATGGGGCCAGCCCATCCCGACAGCCAAGGTGATGTCCTCATTTAGGTAGTTAGTGGCCTGACCATGGCCATATGATCAAGGGCCGATAGATGCAGGGGTTACTCCAGCTTACAGGGCCTGGTTCAGACCTCCACCCAGATTGACAGTTCCAGGTGCAGTTGTTCCACGACGCAGACGCAGGGGTCAGATAGGTGGCAGAGGGTGAGGCAGAGGATGAGGCGGGCCACCTCCTCATCATACACCTCCTAGTGATGGGGCACAATAGTCACCTATCCAAGTAGGAGATTAGGATGGTCAGTCGAGGGTAGATCCTTCACAATAGCCAGTAGCACAGCCAATAGGGTAGCCAGCAGGATAGCCCAATCATAGAGATGCGCTGATCTAACAGCTATAGGGGCAGGTCTAGGTTTTGACTGTGGAGAGAGACAAGGCATGATATGAGAGGGATCAGGAGATAGGCCAGCGGTGACAGTTAGAGAGTGCAACGTCCTCATCTCGGGCTCGATCAGTCGAGATCTGGGATTATAGAGAGGCTATTAGAGAGGCCAAGTACTATCGACATCATTATCGACAGGTAGTGCCACTAGACCGCAGAGTGCTAGACTTCTCACAATAGACAAGGAGGCGACCAGCAAAGGCACATGGTGAGAGGCAGGATGAGGAGGGCAGTAGCCAGTAGGGCCCACTCGCCTTTTGATCACTTACAATTTGATTCATTTTTGACATACGGACTGTAGTATTTTGGCCTTATTGTACTATGTACTTGATTTACACCTGATTCGATTTGTATTGTAATAGTATTTTTGATGATATATATGAGATGATTTGCCCTTTTATGATGTACATGCAAATATTTGATGTTATGAGATGAATGCATTTCCTTTTGTATTTTTAATGTTTTAATGATGTAATGGATATTAATGATGGTAATGGATGCAAATGGTAATGGTAATGGTGTAATGATGATGTATGATGTAATGATGTCTTAAGATGCTTAGAATAACAAATTTATATTATTCCTCATAACTTAAGATATTGATATGATGCAATGCTCTTCTGATGTTAAGAATCTAGTGGATGCAGGATGTATGCATGGGTGATGTTTTGATTACTGTTATAATACCATGTTAGTGTGGAAAGAAGGTAGAAGAAATGTAGAATTAATGAGTTAGTGAGGATGATGATGGTGATTTACATTTACATATAGGAATTGAGATTTTCAAAGGGTCAATTGCGTTATGTTTGATAACACACATAGGTACGATGCATCAAGGTATTAAGAACTAGGATGGCCTGGTACTTAGTGTGATGGACTTTGACTCGTCAAACAGATAGGAGTATTCTTGTTCACACTTAACATACCTATTTTATTTAGGATGTAGCTCAAACATTCTAAACATCTCAGACCAAAACACAAAAAAGCAAACTTTCCTATGTGGTCAACAAGATACTTAAAATATCCTCCCACAAACCAAACAAAACATGCATAACTAAGTTATTTTATGAGCGTATCCCACAAGCATAGCAGATAAAAGATAATAATCATTGCCCCATTCCTTTCTCTCTAAACCTTTTTTGTTTAGGGATCATCGAGAGGTCCTTGGAATGAGCACAAAATAAGATAAGTCAAAAGAGACCAAATAAAGTAAACAAACAAGCTAATGTTCTTCATACCGCTAGCCAAGACTAACTACTATGAGGGTTACCTGATGTTTATGTCCATGACAGGAAAGCTTCATCTTAGGACATGTAGTGATCAGGGTTTGGATGGGACTGATTGGGTGATAAGCTAATGATACTTCGAGTTGATCAACTTGCTTGCTTACTAACTTAGACTTCCAAGACTTTTGACAATTGGGCGTTCACTTTTTGGACCTGCTAAACTTGCTTCTGACTGACTCACCAAAGGGTGAAAGCGATGATTGACTTTATTATGAGTGAGATGATCACAGGTGAAAACAAGATGAAATGGATGCACCATTTTGGATTTTCAGATATTTTAAGGCTGTTTTTGAAATTTTGAGATGTTTTACAAATGTTTTTGGTATTATTCAAGATTTTTCAATATTTTTGGTATTTTCAAGATTTACAATAGACAGGCTAACTTAAAGACCTATCCTAGGGGTCTCGAGAGCTAATCCATAGATGAGCTTTTCCTACATTATATACATAGAAACCATGTAGTTCAATCGATGATGGACTGACTTGACGATAAGATGGGCAAATGAATTGCCGTTTTATTGCTTAAAGGACTGACTTAAGATGTAGACTAGATGGGCAAATAGATTGCCAATGTGACGAACGCCTAAAGGACTGACCTAAATGTCTCAGGGGATGATCAAAGATCAACCTTGCCTACGTTCAAGCTCAGAGACAACGTAGTTCGACAAGGTGAAAGACTGACAAGACTCAATGATGAAATTTTTTGAAGATTTTCTGATAATTTGACATGTTTTTGGTTCAAAAATGATTTGGATGTTTTGGATTTTTTTATGATTTCTAAATGAAGATCTCAAGAATATACACAAATCTAATCTGATGTTGACATAGGAACATGCCCCCAGTGTGGTGTGATAGACTACTTTGATAAAGGCAGGACAAACTGACCTTAGAAATGTGCCCAGTAGTTCCCTAGTGGAATATGATACAAAAGTCAACTCAGGCCATGGTATGGATGCGAGCGGATGCGTGAATGGATGATTTTATTGAGATGTGATGGAATGAAAGAGTTGCACAGATCCTAGTAGATGGGGGGGGGTGCTTTATTTACACTTGGTGCATGTTTGCCAAGTTTTCACCAAGGTACTTGCCCAAAGTGCCATCAAAGTGGTTTTCACTGGAGGACAAATTTTTTCTTTTTACTATTTTTTGCCTTTTTTTATTTTTTTGTTGTCACCAAGATGCTTGTTTGCCAACTTTTCATCAAGGTAACCCTTTTTTCAGGACTTTTTCTGATTGTTTTTGTATTTTCTGGTTCCATGCCGTGCAATTTTTTAGGCATAAAACGTTTTGAGATGAGAGATGTTCAGAGGCTCCTCCAGAGGCTCGCCTTCTGGTTTTGCTAGTTGATATGCCCCTGATGTGTAACTTGCAGTGATAACAAAAGGCCCCAGCCAGTTAGGTTCAAATTTTCATTTGCTATCCGGGTTTGGTACATTCTTTTGGTTCTCTTTTAGCACAAGGTCACCGACTTGGAAGGTGCGTTGCCTGATCTTCTTGTTGTAGCTTCGTTTCAGGCGATTCTGATAGACCTGTAGATGATTGAGGGCATCAATGCATCATTCATCTAGTAATTCCAGCTCATTTAGTCTTGTAACCCTGTATTTCTCATTTATGATGAGGTTTTGCAATGATATCCTTAGTGACAGAAGCTCGATCTCAATAGGGAGGATGGCTTTTGATCTGTAGACCGGGGAAAATGGGGTGGCACCTGTTTGTGTGCAGATGCTGGTGCGGTAGGCCCATAAGGCAGGATTTAACTATAGATGCCAGTCACAACCAGAGTCATTGACTATTTTCTTGAGGATTTTCAAAATGGTTTTATTGGTGGCTTCTGCTTGGCCATTGCCTTGTGGATAGTATGGAGTGGGAAAACGATGTTGGATTTTGAATTTTTCACACAAATCATGGACATCCTGATTTTTGAAGGGCGTCCCATTATCAAAGATAATGGATTGGGGAACACCGTATCGGCAAATGAGGTAATTTAGGATGAACTTGGATATTTGTTTTCCCGTGATGTAGGTCATGGGAATTGCTTTGACCCACTTGGTGAAATATTCAGTGGCAATGATGATGAACTTGTGACCATTGGATGAGGTGGGTGATATTTTACCAATGAGATCGAGCCCCCATTGTGAAAAGGGCCAAGGTGTAACAATGGGATGCAGTTCTTGAGCTGGTGCATGAATAAGGTCTCCATGTTGTTGACATTGTAGGCATTTTTTGACAAATTTGTGTGCCTCTCTCTCCATCGTTAGCCAGTAGTACCCGGTTCTCAGTAGCTTTTTAGCCAAGGTCATACCACTTGAGTGTGACCTGCATGTGCCATTTTGTACCTCAGTTAGAGCAGTCAAGGCTTCCTCGGGTTTTAAACAACATAGCAAGGTTCCGTCGGTACTTCTATGGAAGAGGGTCTCTCCTAGGATGACAAATCGTGAAGTCCTTTTGACAAAAGTGCATTTTAGGTTCGGGGTGACGTCGTTGGGGAGGATTCCTAGCTTTAGGTAGGTGTATATATCATGATACCAAAGATCATCGGGACCAATGAGTTTACACGCGTATTCTGACTCTGGTACCTCGAATGTGGGTATGAGAAGTTGTTCTACAAGGAATTCATGTTTGGAGACGTTGCGAGGAATGTCTAGTAAGGATCCAATTGTTGCCATTGCATCGGCTGCTCTGTTGTTTTCCCTTGGTATCTGCTCAAAGGTGATGTTGATGAAAGATTCCTTGAGGATTTCTACCACCTTCTTGTATGGTACGAGCTTATCATCCTTGGTTTGGTATTCACCGTTGACTTGGTTGATGATAAGTTGTGAGTCCCCATAGACTTTTAATGCCATGATTCGCCATTGTGCTACAATCTTGAGGCCTATGGTCAAAGCCTCATATTCTGCAATATTGTTAGTACAAGGGAATGCTAGCTTGTATGATCTAGGTATGCAGTCTCCTTGCGGCATGATGAAGAACATACCAGCTCCTGATCCATGTTGCATGTGGGAGCCATCAAAGTATAACTTCTAGTGGTCTGCTACACCAAGGTTAGAAAGGGACTCATCTGGGAATTCTGATTTGAGTGGGTTATCTTTGTAGAGGGGAGCTTCTACTAGTTGATCCGCAATGACTTGTCCTTTTATGGATTTTTATTCTACATACTCGATATCATGTTTAGACAATATCATTACCCACTTAACCATTCTACCTATAAGCGTTGCTTTTGACAATAGGTATTTTAAAGGGTCTATCTTGGCAATTAACTTGATTTGGTGCACTAGCATGTAGTGTCTAAATTTCTGAGCTGAAAATACCAATGCTAAGCAAGATTTTTCTATTGATGTGTAATTGAGCTCGTGCCCCACCATTGTTCTGCTGATGTAGTAGATAGCCCACTCAGTTCCCTTTTCATTATGTTGGGCTAAAAGGGCCCCAAGGGCGGCTATTGTTGCTGATATGTATAGGATTAAAGGTTTCCTGATAATTGGTGGCATCAACATAGGTGGTGTGAGTAGATATTATTTTATTTTACTGAATGCTTGCTCGCATTTTTCATCCCATCTAAAAGCTACTCCCTCGTGAAGTAGGTGTGAATAGGCAATCTGCTTATTTGCCAGTTGTGCTATGAATCTCCAGATGGATTGGAGTCTACCTTGCAATCCTCTTAGTTGTTTTAAAATTCTTGGCGCTTCCATTTCAAGGATTTCCTTTACCTTTGTAGGGTCTACCTCTATTCCTCTCATTGAAACTATGTATCCTAGCAGCTTTCCCGATTGTACCCCAAAGACACACTTCTTTGGGTTGAGTCTAACCTTATATTGTTCGAGCCTGTCAAAGATAGCACTTAGAGTTGCTACATGGTCCTATCTTTTCTTTGATTTAGCCAGTATTTTGTCTACATAATCTTTGACTGTTTTCTGGATCATGTCGTGGAAGATTAATGTCATGGCTCTTTGGCCTGTAGCTCCTGCATTTTTCAACCTAAATGGCATTACATTCCAGTAGTAAGTGCCCCAAGGACATGTGAATTTTGTCTTGTGTTGGTCTTCTTCTACGATCATTATCTAATTGTACCCCGAGAAGCCATCCATTAGGGAGAGCATCTCATGTCCAGCCGTCATGTCCACTATCATGTCAATGTTGGGTAGTGGAAAATCATCCTTAGGACATGCTTTGTTTAGGTCTCTAAAATCAGTGCAGATGCAGATGCCTCCTTTTAGTTTTGAGACAGGTACAAGATTTGATACCCATTCTGGATAGTTGATCGGGCATATGAAGCCAACATCCAGAAGTTTCTGTAGCTCAATTTTGATGAGCAAGGCTATTTGTGGGTGCATCTTCCTTAGCTTTTGTCTGACTAGTTTTGCTCCGGGGTAAACAGCCAAATGATGAACCACTACTTCAAGATCTAGACCTGGCATGTTAGCATAGGTCTATGCAAAATTTAACTTTCTTTCTTTTAGGAATGCTTCCAATAGTTCCTACTCTTGTTCTAGGAGGGATTCTGCGTAGAAGGTGATTTGTGGTACTTATTCTGTTCCTAAGTTGACCGGGTTGCACTGTTTTGCCAACACTGTTGATTTCTCCTGGTGTAGAGTAGTAGGGGGAGATTGAATCCTTCATCCTCTGGCACCTTAGAGAGGTTTTCACCATTGGATGCGTCCTTTATTTTTACTATTTTAAGGTTAGAGAGCGCCACAGTGTGGTTTTCACTCAATAACTCCAAGCTTATTCTCGATATTTTTCTTTTGCGACTGAAGGACTCAATTGTCTCCCCATAGTATGCTTTTGTGTCTAGTGTGATGTTGAATCCTACTTTACGATTCCCACACAAGATTGTATCCCTTAGTCCCATGAATTCTGAGAGAGCCTCATCATTTTCGAATGAGTCTAGAATCAGTGGTCCCCGTTGGTCATGATCGATGAGTTGGGGGTGCACTAAGGCAATTCGGTGGGTTTGTTGGTTTGACTTGGATGTGGAGGCATTTATCATTAACAATGTGGAATCTTCAAAAATCCTAGGGATACTGGCTATAGTATCATCATCGTCACTACTAGGAACATCAGTGACGTCAAAGGTGTAATTATCGAGTGGAATAACTAGGCAAACGGGTAGTCTAGGGATTGTTGTTACCTGAGGAGAGGACCGGACTGCTCTTCTGGGCGTACCTCTGCCACGTACGGTTATACTCAGAGGAGTATAACCAAGGCCAATGTCTTGCATTCTTCTTTCCACAATGATGGGCTCTAACCGTCCATCACTGTTTCTTCCTAAGCTCTCATTCCTGTTATAGCCCATACCAAAAATCATTTATAACCCTCTGTTTGTTTCCTCCATGGGTAGGGTGGGAGTGGGTCTTTCATCTTGGTAAAGTGTGTTTGTGATGTCCTCCTCATCCACATTCTCCCAACTAAGATCCCCCCAATGGTGGAATCCAGTGGGTTCTGCTCTAATGGTTCAGACAGGTGTTTGAACTGGCTAGGGTTGCCCATGTGACCTAGGAGATTGTGGTAACTCTCCTACAACAAATGCATTTTTCTTCATTCTATAGTCACCACATCCATTATCTTCGATCATGCCTTTGATTTCAGATATATCTGGGATGGTGGGTGTCTTTGTCATAGAAGTGGAGGCGAGATTGGCTGGGTCTATGTATGAAGTAGACGGTCCTTCATCATTTTTTGGGACTTGTGGGATTTTGTAAAACTTGGCTTCCAAGTTTTTGCAATAGGTGAAAGGTTCGGGATCCCCATGTATAGTGGCCTCCTCATTCTGATGTGAGAACTTGATGCATTGGTGGTAAGTCGAAGCCACTACCTTCATTCAATGTATCGATGGGAGTCCTAGGAGGATGTTGTATGGTAAGTCGAGGTTGAGAACCTGACAGGTGGTTTCCATAGTCATCAGGCCCACTTGGATGGGGATTTTGATAGTGCCTTGAGACACTCTTTCCTCATCATCATAAGCCCTTATTATGATGCTTTTGTTCTTATTGATGGAATCCTCGGTCGGTCCCAATTTTTTTATGAGTTTTAGAGAAAAAATATTAAGGCCTGCACCTCCATCTACCAAGACTCTTTTAACTTTCTTTTTGTGGATTAGGACTTGGAGGTGGAGTGTGAGGTTTTGAGATGGCTGCGGGGGGAAATCTTGGTCTGAAAATGTGATGAGATTTGTTGTAACGATGTTACCCACCATAGCCTAAAATTGCTCTGTGTCAAGGGTGGCAGCAATGGTAGACACAACTAGTGCTTCATCAAGGATCTGTCTATGGGTGGCAGAGATTTTCAGTAATTCCATGATGGAGATTTGGGTAGGTGTTCTTTTCAATTGGTCAATAACATTGTAATCATAGGGGATGGCCTTTGTATTGGCAATGGGGGTCTTAGCAGGTGCCCTAGCAATGGTAACCTTTCCGCCTCGTGTGGTGACTCCATAGTCATTATTGGCTCCCTTGATATTTATAACAGTGACCATTTCGTCAACACATCCAACGATCTCCTCATATACTAGATTTTCACTAGCGTACTTTTGTTTGTCCTTATTATTTCCTTGGTTATGATTCGGCATCGGATTCATGTAAATTTTCAGGTCTTGGTTTCCGGTCGACTACTCGATGTTGATGACCTTGTCCTGAATGAGGTCTTGGATGGTATTTTTGAGTCTCATGCAATTGGCAGTGGTGTGTCCTTTGACTTTGTGAAAGTCACGAAGGAGATTTTCATTGTACCATGGTGGTTTGGTCATGGGCTTTGTGTATTGCTCAGAGTTAGAGATCTTGATTAGGTTCTCTTTGACCAGCTTCTTCATTACAGACTCAATCGATTCACCAAGGGCTGTGAACTTCCTCTTGGGGGGAAACTTGTTGGGGGGAGGTGGTCCTCCTTGATTACCCACATTGTTGACTTGATTGGTGGAAGGTGGTTGTGCCACTACTGCATTAATCTACACATTATTGTGATTATGATTTTGCGATTGATGATGGTTTTGGGTATTTTGCTTAGGAGCACTGATGACTACCTTAGCGTCGACCATGTTGTTGTTTGTGATATTTTTGTTCCTCGACCATGTTCGAGGTTTATCATTTTAGTTGTTAGATGGGTGGTTATCCTGTGATGGAGTGAATGTTGGTGCGCCTTCTCACACTGTAAGGGCTCTTTCAATGTTGAGCGCCTTTGGAATCAGTTGATCGTATGATGTGATGCACTACATTTTCAAGTAAAATGCCAAATTTTTATCAAGATTGGCTATGATGGTGCAGACTTGTTGCTCTTCTGGCATAGTCCACTTGCTTTGATTGGCCTTGGATCACCATCTTTGCAAGAAGGATGTGAATAACTCTCCTTTTCCTTGTTTGAGTGCAGATAGTTCTTCTAAACTGACATCCGCACCCATATTGAAAGTGTAATTTTTAAGGAAAGCCTCTACTATTTCCTCGAATGTTTTAATGCCCGTGAGTAGGCAAGAAAACCATTCCATAGCTAGATCAGTTAGTCTTCGGGGGAAGAGTCAAATTAGGTATGTGTCATCATATGTGACTTCCATGCAGTGCACCTGAAATTCCCTAACATGGTTTTTAGGGTTGCCCGTTCCATTGTATTTATCAAATTTGGGGATCTCAAATCCCTTTGGGAACGGTACCATGTTGAGACTTCTATCGAATGGATAAGGGCACAAGTTTCTTGATGTCCTTGTGCTTTTTCCTGCTTGCAAGTCCAACACCTACTACGAAAGTAGTTTGATTTGTGTTGTGACATCTTTGCTTGGATTGGGGGGTGGGATGAATGAGTTGTAAAGCATTTGGGGAGTGTGTGTGGTGGGAGGAGTACTAGTGGGCATTTGCTGCAAGCTTGGCTGTGCGTTCAAGGCTTGTTGGTAAACCTGTATTTGTGCCAACAACACTTTTTGATGATCTTGCTGTTGTTGTTCCAATAGTGCTTGCTGTTGGTCCATCTGTTGTTGTTCCCATGAAGCCTGTTGTTGGTCAATCTGCTATTGAGCTAGTAATTCTTGTTGTTGGTCTAGCTGATGTTGCACCAACAATGCTTGTTGTTGGTCGAGCTACTATTGTGCCAACCAGGCTTGTTGTTTAGCTTGGTGTTGTGCCTAAAAGTCTTGCAGGGCTTGTTGGTAGGCTTGTAGGTGGATCGCTTGCAATTGCGCTTGGTATTGAGCTTGTGCATGTTATTGGGCTTGTGCTTGAGCTTGGGCTTGAGCTTGTGCTTGTGCTTGGGCTTAAGCTTGAGCTTGAGCTTGTGCTTTTGCTTGAGCTTGAGCTTGCGCTTGGGCTTGGGCTTGGGCTTACACTTGGGCTTGGGCTTGAGCTTGATCTTGTGCTTGTGCTTGAGCTTGAGCTTGCGCTTGGGCTTGCCCTTGGGATTGTGCTTGAGCTTGAGCTTGCGCTTGGGCTTGCTGCTTTTACTGGAGTACTCTTTGTTTGTTGGCCTTTTGGAGGGTTTGGATTAGAGTGGTGAATGAATTTGTTGTGTTGGCTTTCGGTGGGATTGGTGGTGGAGCAGGAATCATGCCAACTGTCGTGGTGGGTGGAGGGATTGTGGTGGTGATTGTGATTTGGGTCATTGGAGGGGTGGTTGAGACGATTGGTCCTTGAGGAGGCATGCTTTGGGAGACTTGAGGACGAATAGATGCATTAACCGTGGTGATAGGAATAGTTGAGATTTGTTGTGAGCATATGGGCAAAAGAAGCGGGCTCAAAGTGGTGGCTAGATTGCTTGGATTGGAGAAATTTTTGATGGGTAAAGGTGGAAGACCTATTCCAAGAGGTGATGCGGATGTGAAAGGAAGCGGGGGAAGGGATGATGCACCACTTTGGAAAGAGAAAGGATTGATAGCTTCCGTCGTTCCAAACAAACCAGCTTCCTCATGTGGTGGGGCAGTTGTTATATTCAATTGATAGGTTGGTGAGGCGTAAACAAGGATGAACCAGTGGGATTATGAAATGTGAGTGGGACATATGGGTGAGATGGGTTTTTCGGAATAGATGTAGCCAGTGTGGGGGTGATGATTGCTTCTTTATTAGCCACAAGGTGGTGTTTTTGCAATTCCTAGAACATGGCACTCCCCTTGTTCACATTTGGGGAGGTTGGTGTGATGACTGATGTGGTGCAAGGTACTTCTTGATTGATGTTTAACAATGAGAATGCATCTATACTAGTGCTTGTGTTAAGGTCAGGAGGGGGCATGACCCCTCCTCTTGCTATCATATTTAGGTATTTGAACATAGTGTAGTTAGGGAAAATCAGATATAAAAATAAAACAATAAAATATGGAAACCCTAACAAGCACAATAAAGCAAAAACTAGCATGAAAATCAAAATAAGAAAGCAAAGCAACCCGATCTCCAAGCTAGATTTGATTTACCTCCATTGCTCTTCTCCACCTACATGAGAATGCAAGATTTTGAAGGTTTGATTGTTGATATGTTGATTGCTCATTTTCGCAGCATAACGATAAGATGGATATGATAGAAGAAAAGTAGATAGATAGATAAGAAGAGTGAAAGAAATTTTGGCAGAGTGAGGATGATAGAAGAAGATTCTCCAAATGACCTGTGAAAGGTTTGATTTATGGGAGAAGGATGATTTGATTCAATGGCCAAGATTAAAAGTCAAATTTGTGATATGTGTGGTTAGGATTAAAATTTTATTTTAGTGCCTATGACACACATTAAGTGGGTTATGACATGAGGCTAAAATTAGGATGTGAGGAAATAAGTGGGATTCTTTTATTTATTTGGAGAGAAAAGATGCCTATGACGCATAATGAATGGGGATAAAAATAGGATGTGAGTGAGAATCTCATAATTTAAATAATAAAATTATTTAAATTATTTATGCATATGAAGAGTTGTATTCATGTGACACATGTTGCAATGTGACAATAAGTGAGAGATTAATTCAAATATTTAATTTGAATTATTTTGAGACATGTGAAGGCAGAATTAATTAAATAAATGATATTTATTTAATTAATTGGGAAGGTGATTAAGTGGAATAAATGGGATAAGTGGGATAATGTAATGACCTATGATAAAATATTACAAGATGTTTTACAAGGTCTTGTATCGACTAGGTAATGTTATGACATGGACAATTTTGGGTGTCTACATTTTGCCCCTCTTTGAGATGATGTTCGAGATGGCGAAATTTATGTCGAGTAACATCATTTCAAAGAAGCTAAGGTATGGATAGATGAAAAAAAGATGATGCCTCAACCCCTTGAAGAAGTGAGGAGTATGATGAATGAGGGAAAGGGATGATAGAAGAATATGATGATGCAAAAGATATGAAGAAATGGGATGATGATATAGGATATGATAATGATGATGATGCCCCCTCGAGAGGATAGGTGGGTTGCATAAACATGGATATTCTCTCGAAATGAATGAAATGATAAAGGAGGGATAAGATGAATGATACAAGATAAGAAGTGGATGAACAAGAAAAATGACACACTATGCTGCAATAAAGTGAGCAATCATATGTTTGATATAGCACTAGACGTTATGCACCAAGGTATAAGGACCAAGGTGATGATGTGTCTCATGCCCCAGCGTAATACAACCTTGTCTAATTACAAGATATGAATATTAACTAGGAGTGATTCAGATTTGATGCAAATGCAAGATAAAAATGATAACACACACAAGCAAGCAAGCATGTACAAATGATACAAAAACAAACAAGGTATTGCCCCTGTCAAGCTATAAACTGATGATTGATTGATTGATTGATGATGATGATAGTGTTGCTATTGTGGGGAACAATATATCCCTAGATCAACACAAGGATGATTGATTGATTTATTTATGATGATGATAGTGTTGTCATTGCAGGGAATGATATATCCCTAGATCAACACAAGGATGATTGATTGATTGATTGATGATTATGATAGTGTTGTCATTGCGGGGAATGATATATCCCTAGATCAACTCAAGGATGATTGATTGATTGATTGATTGAGTTTACAACAAGATTAGGATCAAGACCGAAATGTGATTGGATAATTTAGAAAGATTGATTAGCTTGGTTGGTATTGATTAAGGATTGACTTGCATTTGGATTATTGTTTGGAAGGATTGAAGATGTTGGATTTGAAGATTTGGATGATGATTGATGAATTAAATTAAAGAATGATTTACTTGGAATGATTTTGATTGATTGGATTGATTAGAAGAATGGGTTTGATTAGAAGAAGTGATGTGATTGAATAATTTTATGAAAAAATTGATTTGAAGAAGTTGAATTGATTGGAAGAAGTGATTTGGTTTGATTTTATTGCTTGGAATTTTGAAATGTTTTGATTTTTTGAAATGTGTTTTGATTTTTTTTGGATTTTTGAAATGATTTGATTTTTTGGATTTTTGAAATGTTTTGATTTTTTTGGATTTTTGAAATGTTTGATTTTTTTGGATTTTTGAAATGTTTTGATTTTTTGGATTTTGAAATGCTTTTGATTTTTTGGATTTTTGAAATGTTCTAATTTTTTTGGATTTTTTTTTTTAGGACCTTTTTTTATTTTTTTGTATTTTTTCAGGACATTTTTTAAATGTTTTGAGATGTCAATGGATGAAAATTTGGGTAGCCTTTGTGCTAGATACTAATGACAAGGGAAAACCAAGTCTAGGTGCAAGGAGATAAATGGGATTGATGGATGAAAGGGTGGGTGATAGGATAAGGAACAAAAGACTCATGATATATGGATGGATAAAAAATGATAGGTTATATGAATGAAATGGATGTATGCAACATAAGAGAGCAGGGATGTGATCTCCAAAGACTATGTCGCATAGGAATAAAATGCCCCATTCTAGGTACAATACTTAGGATTCTTCATGACAAAGCTTATGACACTAGGATAATGATAGGCTTGTTTGGAAGGATGAGGTATATAAAAAGATATCCAAAGCATGTTTCAACATTTTGCCCCATATTTTTATCAATATCAAAAATAGGAAGAGAGGATGAATGGACTCAATATGATAAGTATATGGTTATGATGGCTAAATATGGTAGGTAGGATGGAAATGATATGATAAGAAATGACATGATAGGATAGATAGTGCAGATGAGATAAAGTGCCCCCAAGTGTAAGTGACATAGAAGATCAACCTACACATAATGCCTATTTGCCAGGTTTTCACCATGGTACTTATCCAAGGCGCTTGTTTACCAAGTTTTCACTGTTGGACGAAAGGATTTCTCTTTACTTTTTTGGATTTTTTTTTTTTTACTTTTATGATTTTTGGATAAGAGAAGGGGAATATGGATAGGAGGGACTCAAGTTTCTATTTCCATGAAAGATGATAGTCCCACTAGAGATGGATGTCATCACAAGGACCATGTCAAATGTCATTATGCTTATAGATGTTGGTAAGGGATGACATGAAAGGGAGATGGAGTAGGTAGATGATGGATTATGATGTAGATTATGGAGGGATGGGTGCATTATGATGTGGATTATGTAGGGAAGATGGATGAGAGGCTTAGCCAAAAGCATGGACCATAGGAAGGTGATGGGGGAGGTATGTAGGATAACGAGTGAATGGTGAGGATATGGAGGTATGTGGAATCGTTGTGAAATGGAAGGGAACCATGACCAATGGTTGCACACATTGTGATAAACGTTGAAATTTTTGATGTGGAGGGGGTGTAGGAAGCAATGGAGATGGTTTCTTAGGAGATGGGTAATGAAGTTCTTTAGTTACCCACATAGACTTAATATTTTTATGACTTTTGTTTTTCTTGTGGGATGGAATATGAGATTTTTGAATATAGTGGGAATGTGAGGTGGAAGTGGATGGCTGGGATTTTTTAGATGTAGATGTCTCGTTTGACTTGTTTTCCTTTTTCTTAGGTACCCAAACCATTTTTCTTTTAGACTTTTCTTTCGAAGGTATGGGCTTATATTGCTTTTTGGATGGATTTTTCTTTGATTCTTTGATTTTGTGTCCTAGGGCATGAGGAACCTTCAGATTTTTTGCTTTATAGATAAAGGCATAAAAAAAATTCTTTTGAATCCCATGGGTATGGTGGAATGAGTGGAAGCTTTATGTTTAGACAATGTGTGCATTGATTGGTCATGATTAGGATTTTTAGAGGATTTATGGATAGGTGGATAAGGGGATTGGATAATGGGGACATTAAGTGTTGGGAGTAGTGGAGGTAGATTAGATGGAGGGATATTAGGATTTGGAAGCAATGGTGGCAAATTTGATGGTGGAAGATTTATGGTCACATGCTTTTGACATTTATAAGATGATGGAGGAGGGATGGAAACATATGTTTTAGGCATATGATAGGATTTATGGTGGAAAGAGGACTTAGGATGGGTGGAGGAAGTACCAAAATCTTTATATTGGTGTCCTTGGGGTGTATATCCAAGGCCATAAGAGTGTGGAGGGACCTTGACATGGATGGGCTCCAAAACACCTTGTTCATGAAGGCCTAAACCTTTACCTTGATAGTTCATGTTCTAAAACATGCGATGGATAATGGGACTAGGTGTGTTTTGGACACTAGACTTGAGTTCATTATTATATGAAGAAGGTGAAGTGGATAAAGGGTTTTGTTCTAAGGAGGAACATTCATGAATAAAGATAGATAGGCCAATAGGACATGTCGATGGATTTGAAATGGGGTTTATAGTGGATGTGGAAGGATCATTAGGATCTTGATCATGTTCATTTAGATCCACATTATTGGTTTGATCTTCTAAATTTACTTGGGAGGCATGTGTCTCATCATGACAAGTGGATAATGTGGGATCATGGATAGGACTAGGTAGGGGGTCTATAGGAGAAATGGAGGTTTCTTGCTCAAACTGTATGATGGAAGACAATGGTTCTTTTTAAGCCCAATTTCAAAGTGTGATTGCAAACAAGATGTTCACTTTAAAGCTCCAAATTCAAGTGTTTTGCAAATAGAATTGATTGATTAAATGAGAGATAAAGATAATAGAATGAGTGCACCCAAAAAATTTTGCTTTCCAATTTGATGTGTATGACTGATATTGTTGCTACTATAGCTCCTTATGATCACCTATAAAATGAAAAAAATGATATTATAATGCAGCCAAAACAAAAAGTTCATCAGAAAATTTCAATTTCAGAGACACATTTTTAACATAACCGAATTAGATTCGATTATTTGATGTTATTGATATGAAAAATAAAAAATCAAAGAAGGAACCCTTGCTAATATTTTGAGATTTTTTCAGAAATGTAAAGAAGTTAGAAAAATTCTTTGTTTTGCACTCAGAAATGCAGATTTGTGAAAAACATACAAAAACTAAAGATTGACTTATTTAGCACTTCATTTAACATCAAAATTAAATCTGTAAAAACCAAACCCCTATTAAAATTGTAAGATTTTTCCAGAAATGTAAAAATTTCTAAAAAATTCATCGATTTGCGTCCAAAAAAGAAATTGTATGGAAAAACATAAAATCACAATAACTCCTATAAATATAGTGATAAACCCTCAATAGTTTTACTATAGTCCCTTGAGATGATATTTAAGATTCTTTAAAAATATTGTAGAGAAATATGTAGCCATTTGGAAGATATGAAGAAATTTGTAAAACTTGGGGTTTTGTCCAAAAACTGACAAATCTGCAATAAAAAGTTAATGAAACCTGCAAAAAAAAACAAGCTAGATCAAAGGATTCACGTCCAGTTCACCAAATGTAGTTAGGGAAAATCAGATATAAAACTAAAACAATAAAATATGGAAACCTTAACAAGCACAATAAAGCACAAACTAGCATGAAAATCAAAATAAGAAAGGAAAGCAAACCGATCTCCAAGCTAGATTTGATTTATCTCCATTGCTCTTCTCCACTTGCATGAGAATGCAAGATTTTGAAGGTTTGATTGTTGATATGTTGATTGCTCATTTTCACAGCATAACGATAAGATGGATATGATAGAAGAAAAGTAGATAGATAGATAAGAAGAGTGAAAGAAATTTTGGCAGAGTGAGGATGCTAGACGAAGATTCTCCAAATGAATTGTGAAAGACTTGATTTATGGGAGAAGGATGATTTGATTTGATGGTCAAGATTAAAAGTCAAATTTGTGATATGTGTGGTTAGGATTAAAAGTTTATTTTAGTGCCTATGACACACATTAAGTGGGTTATGACATGAGGCTAAAATTAGGATGTGAGGAAATAAGTGGAATTATTTTATTTATTTGGAGAGAAAAGATGCCTATGATGCACAATGAATGGGGGTAAAAATAGGATGTGAGTGAGAATCTCATAATTTTAATAATAAAACTATTTAAATTGTTTATGCATATGAAGAGTTGTAGTCATGTGACACATGTTGCAATGTGACAATAAGTGAGAGATTAATTCAAATATTTAATTTGAATTATTTTGAGACATGTGAAGGGAGAATTAATTAAATAAATGATATTTATTTAATTAATTGGGAAGGTGATTAAGTGGAATAAATGGGATAAGTGGGATAATGTAATGACCTAGGATAAAATATTACAAGATGTTTTACAAGGTCTTGTATCGACTAGGTAATGTTATGACATGGACAATTTTGGGTGTCTACACATAGCACTAACAATTTTGTGGTTCTCTGGATTTTGAACCATTTCCATAATTTCATTTGGTGTCATCCCCATGTCTTCATTTGTGCCATCCTCTTGATGACTCTCCTCTTTGTTGATGGCGTTTTCTACACAGCAACAACTCAGACAAAATATAATATCCTATCTCTCTTGAAAGGTAAATCTCTATGGAAAAGAGATAACCCCAAGGTCTCTACTGTCAGGTCTTGACAATGCAGTGAAACAACTCAGAGGTAATGTGAAAATGCTGGTAATCACAAAGGGACCTTACTATGAGTAGAGTTGGATTTCAAACTTATAATATGTAAGCAATGGATTGATACCCCCAAACTTGATACAAATCAGATAATAAAGAAATAACAAAAGATAAAGGGTTTCAGAAATAATCTTAAAACTACTTTTAATACTAAGATTGAAAATGCCAAAGGATAAGATGCTCAAGATGAACCAATCTCTCATAAACAATTTTCTGCTTAACCCAGATGAATCTACAACTCCACAAAAATAGTGAAATCTTCTAAGGTATTGAAAGATTTTCAAATCATGAACATTCACTCAGTCAACCTTACAACAATTGAGATGAATAAACTTTCCAATTGAACTAAGCACAAATATAAGTTGAGGCTAACTTTGCAAAGCAGCCAACAATCAGCTAACTGCAAAAAGTATGGACTAGAGATCGCTACAAACATTCAAACACGAAACCCTAAGCATTATCGAATAATTTGACTATAAACAATAAGCAATTTGAAAGATAGAATAACAAGAACCATGCCAGATGAGATTCCAAAAGATAGATACCAAACACAATATCCCTCTTATATTATATCATCCAAGATAGCAACAATTCAAGTTGTTCTGTTACAACATTTTCTTTGAAAAATAAACCCTAACTTGCTCGAATACCACTTAACTATTTTCCTTATCTACCTATCCTTCTATCTCTGTTTTCTAATTTTCTGTCTACTGTTCAAATGAGGCAACATGCCCACTTTTATAGAGAATCAACAAGATAGGTCAGCCCAAATTATAATTTTACAGTAAAACATAACCTAAAATAGGTCGGTCCACAAGAATAATTCGATTATATGAAATGTGCCATTGCACCAATTTCATCCAAAACTGCCAAAACATCAAAAGGTCGGCCCAATACATGTAAATTAATGGGAAGCACAAATATCAATGTAACTCTATATAATTACTCCCTATCCTTGTCTTTAGTTTTATCCTTTTCAGCATGTATGGCCAATAGGACCCTATCCATCTTAGCAACCGATGGCACAGGCAAAACCCTAATCTTTCTCTCAAGAATCTTGATATCTTCTCTTGCTTGTCCAACTGTACCATCCCATTCAGCCTTATTGGTCAAATATCTGTCAATGACTGCAATGTATGTTGCTGCACCATCCAGCTAATGCTAGGTAACTGACCCTTCACTGACTAGGGAATACACATCCCTCCACCACTCCCTAAGCTGCTCCAAACTGAGATGCTTTGGAGAAAACTTCTTCTTTCCAGTCATGACTTCAAAGAATGCAATGCATTCATCATACACATCAGTCATAGCATCCTCAATTTGTTTTGCATGTTTATTGACCTTCTTCAAGGCCCTCTGTCTCATGAGCAGGATTTCAAACCATTCCCAAGGTTCAGAAACCCTTGGAAGAGGAAGAATACCACATCTTACCATTGTTCATGTCTATAATACCTGACCAAATTGAAGTCAACTTACTCTCAGTAACTTTGCTCCTCATGTCTGACTTAACCTTTTTTGCATCCGAGATAACAGATGCCTCTGCACCAAGGTCAGTTGCCTTTCCCTTACCTTGACCAGCAACATTTTGTCCTGATCTCACCTGCGCGCACATGAAGATAACATATAATTAGATCCATCAGAAGCAATAAGTGCAAAAGATCATTATCTCAAAGTTTGGGATTTAGCCCCCCTCGCGGATTCTGCACTGGGAAGGATTTTCGGGAAAATCTAGGCTAGGCGGATTCCAGCGAACCAAACAAACAAAATCCCAAAACATCATTTAAATCACCAATTCAGCTAAGGAAAAGCATTAAGAATACTTAGCATAAGCTCTTTAAGTTAATCAAATGTATTACCAAGAAACCCACAATCCATAACCATTAAATTCAACATTTCCCAAAAATATCCAAAAGAATCTACTAGAGACAGATTCTGGCAAAATCAATAACAGTCCTGACTAACTCATGGAAATTGAAGGGATACGACCTGTTCGGGAAAATCCGGATGGAACGAATTTTGGTGAAATCTAGATCTAATAGTATCAAAGCTCAACATCGGTAAAATGACCCAACCCCGGACCTCGGGACAATTCGGATGGAATGGATTTTGATGAAGCCAAATGAAATCCGGCAGAAAGATGACAAAAGAAGAAGAGATAGAGCAAATGGGAAAATCCAAGGGAGGAAAAAATCCACGAAAACCTTGGAAACCCAAACCTGTCTATATCTTGACTACTTTTATCAAAGCAATTCAAATCACTCTGAATCCAAGCTAGAAATCTGAAACCAACCCGACCTAGGACCTTAATGAATAAAACATGAATTAATGACCCACTTCTCAGCAATTTCGAGAACAAACGGCCATGCCCTAGGTTGGGAACCCTAAATGTCTGCCATGAAAGCATAGATGACTGGGTGATTCACCAAAACAGAAAGCTTGAAACCACAGTGAACCAAAGCCCAAACAAGAACCAACACTAGACCAAGCATAAACATTTGATCAATTAAAAATGAACTGGTGCACAAGATGAAACCGCAAAATGCACAATGATGACGTGCACCCTGAAGAACCAGAAAACCATGAAAGACTCCCTAGAAAAATGGTGAAAAGCAATTGAAACCAATAGAGAACAGGGTGGATATACATACCATGGAAGCGCAAAGGTTATGATGAAGGAAACCGATAAATAACCACTTGATGCAGACTGGATACAACCCACGCACTTCAAAAGCAAACGTACAGCTCAAATAACCTCGAAGATCCAAATACCCAGCAAAACACCAAGAACCTCAACACACAAGCTCAAATGACAGTAGATGCACAACTCAAAATGATCAATCACTTCTCAAAATATTGATATATCAAAGCCCCAAACCCTTGTAGAAATTCCATTAATGCATCCGACAAGACAACCGCAGCCACAAAGAATTTTCGGGGATTCGACATTGCCACAGATTTCGGGGATTCGACATCGCCATAGATTTTGGGGATTCGACACCACCACAAATTTTTGGGAAAGTAGTGCAAAAGGTCGATTTCGAACAATAAGAAGGAACCGGGAGAATCCGGCCCAGGCGGATTTTCTCGAAAACAGTGAAAAACCCGAGATAAAGCCAAAACTTCAAATCTTCAATACAACTCAAAAGAATGCCACTTCAATTGGAAAAAAAGGTCATTAAGGCACAAACCCAAGCAAGCAAAAACCCCCCAAAAAGAAAGGGTCAAAACACCAAGCGTGAAGAAAGAGGGTCCCCACATTCAGTGGGGTGTGTGTGCAAAAAGTGCACAACAAAATGGCGACTCCGTTGGGGAAATGCTCTAGAGCATTTCAAAGATAAACTAGAATCAAGAACCCAAAATCTTTGGATTCGATCTTTCCATCAAGACCCTTGAGAACAAAGTTTTAGAAACCACAAGTAAGAAGACCTTTTCTTATACCAAGATCCAAGTGTGTGTATTATGCATTTATTTCTATCCTGTAAGTGTAATGGGAATAAGAGTAAACCTGACCAAGCTACATAAGAATTCAAACTTCAAAAGCAACCTGGATAGAGCCTCACTACCATTCAAGCAATCATAGCCCTGGTGAGGTTATCACTATGACCCTCCCAAGCATAGCTCTACTGCCAGTGAGGCATCCATAGTCCTGGTAGAGATACTAGGATATTCTTGATAAGGTGAAACTCATTTGAATTTTCAACATGTCTTAGTTTCTCTTCTCTTTTTTGTAAATTTTTTTGTCACCTTTGTAAGTAATGAAACTCACGCTCAGGGATGAGGAACACAATGGCACTGAAGCAGAATATAAGATTTTTCACTAGGCCAAATTACTCAAGAACCCAATGCAACTCCAAAAAATTAATTTAGTGTGAGAATGTGAGACCCAGATATATTCCAAAGCATATCCAAAACAAGTGACTCTAATTCCAAGTACAAGGAACATTAGATAAAAGAAAAAACACCACCTGATTGTGAAAAACTGATTAGAGTTCATAAAAGAAATCCTCAAAACAAGACTGAATAGAATAGCCCTGGCACACAGGCACAACAACCCCAAAGAAATTAGGAACCCAAAAAGAAAAACAAAACAAAAAGCAAAACAAACCAAAGCAAACCTAATCTACCAAAGCAAAGCAGAAACAAAGCAAACAAAAGAAAATCTACTCTAACTATACACAAGAGGAACTGCAAGCAATTCAAGGTTGGAAATAACACTTGAAATACTACCCATTGATAGGCAGTAGGATATCCTCACTAGTGAGGGTTTTCAAATGAAAAGCATTGTCTCCCAAAATTTTTGAAATTTGGTAAGGGCCAAGCCAAAGTTTATCAAATTTACCATGTTCTCCCTTACGGTCATTGGCTTTATCCCAATAAATAAACTAAGTCAAAAATCCTAAAGGCCTTTACCTTAGCTCTCCTATCAAACCATCTTTTCACTACACCCTAATGTTTAGCAAAGTTCTCTAGGGCTTCATCTCTTCTTTCTTCCAAATGCAATAATTCAGCCAAATGGGCTTCATGCTTGTCTTCTTCATTATAGTATTCATTAATGAATTGTAGGGTAGGGATTTTCAACTAAATAGGAAACATTGGTTCCAAACCATACACCAAGTGATAAGGGGAAGTTCCTATGGATGCCTTCTATCTAGTATGGTCAGCCCAAAGTGCAAATCGGAGTTGGGTATGCCAATCCTTAGGATTTTGTTCTAGCAACTTATGGATAGCTGTCAGTAGGTTCTTGTTAGAAGACTCAGCCAAACCATCACCCTGGGGATAATAATTAGATGAAAATTTAATAACAATCCCATGATCAAACGCACAATTAGAAAATTTCAGTGATGCAAATGCAGGACCATTATTAGAAACCAAAGATAGCTGGCAACCAAAATGATTAATAATCCCTGATTCAAGAAAATTGATTACCACATCTGAAGTACATTATTTGCAAGCGAGTGCTTCTATCCATCTAGTGAAATAATCAGTTATAGTAAGAATATACCTGTGGCCGACAGAGGATGGAGGGTTGATTGGACCTATAAAGTCCATACCCCATTGAGCAAATGGCTTTACCTCAATAACAAGCTGGAGTGGAAGAGTTGTATGTTTTTCCTTACTTTTTGTAGTCTGACAGAAATGACAAGTTCTCACATGTTGGTGTACGTCTTTGAACAAGGTGGGCCAATAATAGCCTGCCCTCAAGATTTGATGTGCAGTAGATGATGCAGAACCATGGCCCGTGCCATATTTCTCATGAAATTCAATCATTACTCTAGCAGCTTCATCCTTCCCTAAACACCTTAAGTAAACACCTTCATGATTTCTTTTATATAATATATCTCCTTTCATCATAAAAATCCCACTCCTCAGGCGCAAGGCTCGTCTTTGGACTATGTTAAGATGATCAAAACACTGCTGATTCAATAGATAAAAAATAATTTCATCATACCAGTCTCTTGGAGAGACCTCCTGAAGGTAATAATGTTGGGCTATGAGATTAGGACCTGTCTTAGCCATCGTCTTCGTAAGTCCTTGTCCCCTTACCAATTTCATGGGCTGAATTTCTATATCATATTCCTATAACATGGTCACCCATTTAGCCCTTCACTCTCCCAGTTCATTTTGCATCAATAATAGCTTTATTGTAGGATCAGGTACTATGGCAAAAACTTATTCCTCAAGATATAATTCCTAAACTTCTTTACTACTCAGACCAAAACGTAGGCTTGTTTCTCTACATTGTGGTATTTCAGTTTTGCATCTTTCAAAGGAGTACTCATGAAGGCTATGGGGTGTTCATTCCCTTTATCAGACTTCTGAGTTAACATTGCAGCACAAGAATGATCAGAAGCAAATGAATATATATAGAAGGACTTAGCATAATCCAAACTCACCAATACAGGAGCTTCAACAATAGCCCTTTTGATTTCTGCAAATGCCTCCTTAGCTTCTATGTTCCATTCTATTTTCACTTCTTACTTTAACATTGTATTCAATGGTTTAACTACCTCTGCAAACCCAGTAATGAATTTTCTAACGAAATTAATCTTTCCAAAAAATGACTTCATCTCTTTCTTACTTGTTGGAGGTTGGATCTTCAAGATGGCCTGAATTCTCTCAGGGTCAATGGCAATACCTTGCTCTGATATAATATGTCCTAATAACTTGCCTTCTATGACTCCAAAAATGTGTTTCCTTAGATTAAGTGAAATACCATACTCTCTACATCTTTGAAACACCTTGCATAAATATGATAAATGATCACCTCGTTTCTTGGAAAAAACCGTTAAATCATCCATGTAAATAATGATGCACTTACCAATTATATCTTTAAAAGCAATTTCCATGGCTCTCTGGAATGTAGCTCCAACATTGATCAACCCAAATGGCATTCTTCTGTAAGCAAATGTTCCCCATTTGGTAGTAAAGGCAGTCTTGTGTCTATCCTCATATTGCACCATGATTCGGTTGTATCCAAAATACCCATCTAAAAAGGACATCATTTGTGATCCATTGACAATCTGAAGCACTTCATCCAGTGAAGGAATTGGATAATTATCCTTTTCTGATGCTCTATTCAGATTCCGAAAATCAACACACAATCTGATTTCTCCATTATTTTTCCTTACTGGAACCAAATTCGCTACCCAAGTAGAGTGTCTTACTGAAAATATAATACGTGCTGAAAGTAGTTTTTGCACCTCCTTCTAAATAATGGGTTCTAACAGAGCATTAATTGTCCTTTGTCTCTGTCAGAAAGGCTTGACATTTGATCTTAGAGGAATAGTGTGTGTGATGATCGAAGTATCATATGTTTTCAAATCTTCATAAATCCAAGCTATTACATCGTGATATGTATGTAAGGTATTGATAATCCCTTTTCTTTCCTCTGGAGTACACACCTTGCCAATAATAATGTTCTTCAAGTCATCTAGTGTCCCCATATTGTATGTTTCACACTGGCTGCTAATGGACTCTCTTTTAGTCTGTTGATTTTGGTCCCTTATTTTATCTAAAGTTGAAAATCTATTCAAGTTGTACCATACCCCTTGGAATGGTATTAGTCTTTAGATTGACGATTCCTTCGAAGTCTATATCTGCTTCCTGAGGCTCAACCTTATCAATAACTTGGGAGGCAAATGCATCACAGCTTGTAATAAAATCCAAAATATGCTTGTCATCTTCAAACACCTGAAATTTGGTAACATTATCTAGTACTGAAGGGACTGGAGTGAGCTCAACTGAAAATTTCTTCATTCCTAAAAGTGACAAAGGTTGTAATGTGCTGGGAGCTTGTGCCAAGGAATCAGCAACCTGATTTTTGTTTCGAGGGATTAATTATATATTGAAAGCATCAAACTCTTCTATGAGATCCCATACTATGTGCCTATAGTTGGTCATCCTTCTGTCATAGAATGAGTATTGTTTTCGTACTTGTTTGATCACTAATTCAGAGTCTCTGAAAACCTATAATAGCTTAACCTTCTTCCTTGATGCCATCATTAAGCCATGGATCAAAGCCTCATATTCAACAAAATTATTAGTGCATTGAAACTGGAGTCTGTGAGTAGCAAAGTAATTCTTTCCTTGAGGACTAATCAATTCAAATCCTGCTCCAGCACTCTGCTTGGACTTGGATCCATCAAACCTAAGTGTCCAAGAACCATCAAATTCTTTCATCTCCAATTTACCTTGTTCTTTACTGGGAATAGGTAAGACCAAGTTAATGCATTTCTATATTTGTCTGACTATAGTTTGACACAAATCACATTCCAGCTCAGAATGAGAAGCATCATGTACTCTACACCAACTTGGAAGTAGTAGTTCTTCGAACTTCATGCTTTCTTTTAATTGCATTTGATCTTCCATACACTTTCGTATAAACTCCTGAAATTTATCCAACAAACCAGGCTGTTTGTCATCTTCCTCACTTATTTCATTCTTTGGTTTGATCAAAGTCTCAAGAGCACTGCTTTCCAGAAGGTGTTCATCTAAAGAATCCTAGAACATGAGAACTTCTTCAAGCTCTATTATTGATTCAGATAACACATAATTTCCCATGCCAACTTCATACACCAATACCTCATTTGAGATATTTTGGCATTCTATGATCACATATTTCATCCTAGGCTCTCTTTCAATTCTGATCTGATTTGGAACTCCTTTCCATGGTAACCACATATGGGAATAATCTGTAGAGGTATATCCATTTAGATCCTTAGTAAAATCTTTTCCCAAGATCAACCCATAAGTATCAGGAATGTTCGTAACTTGGATATTGATCACTTGTTGCACCCTAGGATCTGATGCAACCTGTGTAGGAATCATATTCAATTCTCCAACCACACTCACCTCTGTTTTATCCAACTGAGTAACCTTCTTTTGGGAAGCTATAGGAGTGATACCCAATGCTTTACAAACAACAAAAGACATAACATTTGTAAAGTCTCCTGAATCTAGAAGACAATTATGCAAATTCTTTTCGAAGATACGAACAAAAATTAGGAAAGGAGGAGTTTCCATATTACCTTGAAATAAGTTCAAATGAGTATAAGCTTGTGCAAGCTGACCTTTATCTTTATCTCCCCTCTTTTCCATAGGTGGGACTTCGCTTCTGGGTGTGTGAGAATTAGAAGACCTGGTAGTAGCCTCACTCATGGCTACCCCTTGTGATGTTGTATTTGAACTAAATGATCCCAAAACTGCATTTCTAATAATAGGAACTCTTAATAATTCAAAATCAGAAAGACACCTTTATTTTCTTGAATTCTTCAGTTACACAATCACCCAATTGTTCCACGTTTAGGTCAGCATGAGATTCTTTGTAGGTGTTGGCCCATTTATCTCTGGACACTTTAGCATCATTTCCTTTTGACAAGTACTGGGTTGGTACATGAGGATAGGGTGGATTGTTACTAGCTTGTAGGTCTGGTGGAGTATTGAAATTATTAGGAGGAATGGAAGTAGTGAAAGGACCTCCAGTTTGGGGACCACTGTTGGGTCTATTTCTCAAATCATACTTTCTTGCTAGTTGTTGAAACATCTAAACTTCCTCAATACGAACTTCCTCCTCATCCAAAGGGCCATTGTCATTCTCATTGTCCTTGTTGAACAACTGAGAAATCTCATCTTCATTTAACACCTGCTCAGCCTCATCCTCGACATTACTGGATACTTCTTCTGGTTTTTTTTCCTCACCTTTTGGGAATGGAGCATGATTAAGTACTAGTATTGGAGAATCATAGGGATTCAAAGGCACAATTTCCTGACCAGTGGCATTATTTTCTACTTCATACTGAAAGATAGAAGTTGCAGTCTAGAATTCGGCATAGTCTAACTTAGAGTGTTGGCTTGTTTTATGGATTTTGCACCATCCAGACAAAGTTGCTTCTACCAAGTATACACCATTTTGAGGCTTCTCTTGAGTGGAAGGCTGATCTAGGGGAGTAGGAATCCCCCCATTGTTAGGTTCAGTATTGCAAGCTCTATTATGCCTAGGTTGTTGCCCCCTATCGAATCCTTGTCCACCTTGTTGGTTTCTATCAAAATTCTGACCAGAACCCTGCCCTCTATCATAATTTTGATTCCTATCAAAGTATTGACCTCTTTCAAAAAATTTGTTTTCCTTGACATAACTGGACTGTATATTTTTCTGGGTAGCTTGAAGCTGGCTATTCTGATTTCTCAAATAAGTTAACTCGGTATTCAACCTCTTCACTTGTTCATACAATTCATCTAACCTTTCCTTATCCAAATTTCTAGGTGGCACTGGATTACCTCCCAAAGGATGTCCAGGTATATTCCCAGAACCAACAGCCTGATTCAAGACTTCTAAATTCTGCAAATATGGAGGGAAACATGCTTGTTGTTGTTGTAAGGGTTGATTGGCTCTCTATTGGGGATAAGAAGTTGTAGGTTGAGCTTGATTCATAGGTGGACTTGGATGAGGAACCAGAGGTAGTGACGACACAGGATTCATTACTGGAGCATGACTAGTCAAGGCCTAATTAAGGGCTTGGATTTGTCCAAGGTGAGCAATAGGTCCCAAAGATGGCAGAGGTCCTGATAGATGTTGCCTTAAGTCTATACTGACTTTCACTACCTCTACATATGCAGTGAGCAAAGTATTTGGAGGATTAGTCCTTTGTTTCAGGAAGGTAGTTGTAAGGCTGTCCAGGGCCTCAAGATATATCTCTAAAGCAGTATCTTCATTTCCAACATAAGGTGCCTAGAGTCTGGTATATGCTCGATGGAACCTATCATTGAATGATCCTATGGGCTCATTAATCTCCCTTTTTACCCCAGTAAAATGTAAGTATAGCTTATTAGCACTGATGGGAATTTTGAATTTTTGCAAGAATGCAGCTTCCAACTCAGTCCAATTATGGATGGAAGTAGCAGGCAGGTGATTATACCAATAAATGGCTTCTTCTCCTAGAGAATAAGGGAACAACCTACATGCAACATCCTCATAATTGACCCCTCTATCTCTTAGACAAGTCTAAAAATTTTGAATATGTTCTTCTACTGTTCTATTGGGATCATGAGTATGAAACTTAGAACATAAATGCTTGGGATTTTTGGGCATAACATTGTAATTATTGAAGATCAATGGGGATGGATTAGTAGCGAGAAAATCCATTGGCAGAGGTAAGGGTGATAATGGTTGATTTATGATTGTTGTGGTTGTGGGATGGGAATCCCCTCAGAATCAGATGAAGATGAAGATGATGGAGATGATGGGAGTGGATGAACTGATGATGATTCTTCCCTTCTTTTGGTCCTTCTTGACCTAGTAGGGACTTTTAATTCTTGTAATTCTTCCTCTCCTGGATTGGATCTAGTTCTTCTTCTAAGTCTCTCAGGAGAGATGGCGTATAAGAAACACTCCAGCTTGCTTATTCAAAAGGCCCTCCTTCTACCGCCAATCTGTTGATGGTGGTTTCTGCACAGCAACAACTCAGATAGAATATAATATCCTATCTCTCTTGAAAGGTAAATCTCTATGGAGAAGAGATAACCCCAAGGTCTCTAATGTCATGTCTTGACAATGCAGTGAAACAACTCAGAGATAATGTGAAAATATTGGTAATCACAAAGGGACCTTACTATGAGTAGAGGTAGATTTCAAACTTATCAGGTGTACGCAATGGATTGATACCCTCAAACTTGATACAAATTAGATAATAAAGAAATAACAAAAGATAAAGGGTTTTAGAAATAATCTTAAAACTACTTTTAATACTAAGATTGAAAATGCCAAAGGATAAGATGCTCAAGAAGGACCAATCTCTCATAAACTATTTTCTGCTTAATCTAGACGAATTTGCAACTCCACAGAAATAGTGCAATCTTCTAAGGTATTGAAAGATTTTTAAATCATGAACATTCACTCAGTCAACATTATAGCAATTGAGATGAATAAACTTTCATAATTGAACTAAGCACAAATATAAGTCCAGGCTAACTTTGCAAAGCAGCCAACAATCAGCTAACTACAAAAAGTATGGACTAGAGATCGCTACAAACATCCAAACATGAAACTGTAAGCATTATCAAATCATTTGACTATAAACAATAAGCAATTTGAAAGATAGAATAATAAGAACCATGCCAGATGAGATTCCAAAAGATAGATACCAAACACAATATCCCTCTTATATTATATCATCCAAGATAGCAACAATTCAAGTTGTTCTGTTACAACATTTTCTTTGAAAAATAAACCCTAACTTGCTCGGATACCACTTAACTATTTTCCTGATCTACCTATCCTTCTATCTCTATTTTCTAATTTTTTGTCTACTATTCAAATGAGGCAACATGCCTGCTTTTATAGAGAATCAACAAGATAGGTTGGCCCAAATTATAATTTTACAATAAAACATAACCTAAAATAGGTCGGCCCACAAGAATAATTCAATTATATGAAATGTGCCATAGCACCAATTTCATCCAAAATTGCCAAAACATCAAAAGGTCAGCCCAATACATGTAAATTAATGGGAATCACAAATATCAATATAACTCTATATAATTACTCCCCATCCTTGTCTTTAGTTTTATCCTTTTTAGCATGTACGGCCAATAGGACCCTATCTAGCTCAGCAACCAGTGGCATAGGAAAAACCCTAATCTTTCTCTCAAGAATCTTGATATCTTCTCTTGCTTGTCCAACCATACCATCCCAATCAGCCTTATTGGTCAAATATCTGTCAATGACTGCAATGTATGTTGTTGCATCATCCAGCTGATGCTAAGTAACTGACCCTTCACTGACTGGGGAATACACATCCCTCCACCACTCCCTAGGCTGCTCCAGATTGAGATGCTTCGGAGCAAACTTCTTCCTTCCAGTCATGACTTCAAAGAATGCAATGCATTTTTCATACACATTAGTCATAGCATCCTCAATTTGTTTTGCATGTTTATTGACCTTCTTCAAGGCCCTCTATCTCATGAGTAGGATTTCAAACCATTCCCAAGGTTTAGAAACCCTTGGAAGAGGAAGAATCCCACATCTTACCAATGTTCGTGTCTGTAATCCCTGACCAAATTGAAGTCAACTTACTCTCAGGAACTCTTCTCCTCATGTCTAACTTAACCTTTTCTACATTCGAGATAGCAGATGCCTCTACACCAAGGTCAGTTGCCTTTCCCTTACCTCGACCAACAACATTTTTTCATGATCCCACCTACGAACACATGAAGATAACATATAATTAGATCCATCAGAAGCAATAAGTGTAAAAGATCATTATCTCAAAGTTTGGGATTCAGCCCCCCTCGCGGATTCTACACTGGGAAGGATTTTCAAGAAAATCTGGGCTAGGTGGATTCCAGCAAACCAAACAAACAAAATCCCAAAACATCATTTAAATCACCAATTCAGGTAAGGAAAAGCATTAAGAATACTTAGCATAAGCTCCTTAAGTTAATCAAATGTATTACCAAGAAACCCACAATCCATAACCATCAAATTCAACATTTCCCAAAAATATCTGGAAGAATCCACCGGAGACGGATTCTGGCGAAATCAATAATAGTCCTGACTAACTCATGGAAAATGAAGGGATACGACCTGTTTGGGAAAATCTGAATGGAACGGATTTTGGAAAAATCCAGATATAATAGTATCAAAGCTCAACATCAGTAAAATGACCCGACTGTGGACCTCGGGACAATCCGGATGGAACGGATTTTGACGAAGCCAAATGAAATCGAGCAGAAAGATGACAAAAGAAGAAGAGATAGAGCAATCGGGAAAATCTGAGGGAGGCAGAAATCCACGAAAACCTCAGAAACCCGAACCTGTCTATATCTCGACTACTTTTATCAAAGCAATTCAAATCATTGCGGATCCAAGCCAGAAATCTGAAACCAACCTGACCTAGGACCTCAATGAATAAAACATGAACTAATGACCCACTTCTCAACAATTTCAAGAACAAACGGCCATGCCCTAGGTTGGGAACCCTAAATATCTACCATGAAAGCATAGATGACTCGGCGATTCACCAAAATGGAAAGCTTGAAACCACAACAAACCAAAACCCAAACAAGAACAAACTCCATACCAAGCATAAACATTTGATCAATCAAAAATGAACTGGTGCACAAGATGAAACCGTAAAATGCACAATGATGACGGGCACCCAAAAGAACCAGAAAACCATGAAAGACTCCCAAGCAAAATGGTGAAAAGAGATCAAAATCAATAGAGAATAGGGTGCATATACATACCATGGAAGTGCAAAGGTTATGATGAAGGAAATAGATAAATAACCACTTGATGCAGATTGGATACAACCCACGCACTTCAAAAGAAAACATATAGCTCAAATGACCTTGAGGATCCAAATACCCAGCAAAACACCAAGAACCTCAACACACAAGCTCAAATGATAGCAGATGCACAACTCAAGATGATCAATCACTTCTCAAAATATTGATATATCAAAGCCCCAAACCCTCGTACAACTTTGATCTTGAACCTTAACCTAGATGCGACTCTCTCTATAAAACCTCGGTATTGAAGAACATGCTAGACTTCCTCTGGGAGAAATGCAAACCTTTGAAAAAGTTCGGGATTTTTTTGGCAATAAAATGCATACAAGGCAAGATTATTCCTTGAGGATTTTTTGTAGAAATTGTATACAAGTCTCTCCCTCACTTCAAGGAGCATCTCAAGGTGTTGCTCACGGATTTTTAGACTCACTTTCTTGAACTTTGGCTTTGGGATTTTAATCTTGCGGGAAATCATTGGAAACAACACATGTGTAATTAAATTTGTCTCTTTATCTTGGTTAAATGAGGTTCTTTTTATCCAAGACACTTGCTTGCTTAGGTTCCAAACTATATGTCTAGTGTCCCATTTTCTTTCTCATCCCACAAGGTCCTTTGTGTGGAAATCGAGGAAAATAGGGCAAAATTTCCTTATGTTTATCCTTGTTGAAAACAAATGATGATAGAACTTGTGCACTTAGAAACCTCTAGGAATATGATTCCTAGGGAAAGCAAGAGTGGCCAAGTTCGTCTATAGGTATTTGTTTCCACAAGGTGTTTGAAATTTCAATGTTTTTGTGTATGTTTGTTTTTCAAATGTTTTCAAGACCAAGCAACGTGTTCTTTCCAAGCACTTTTACACTTCTAGGTTGATGAGGCAATATCTTGTTGGGTTCCCACTTGGATAAATCCAGCTGTGCATATTTTGTGTGAATGGCTAAATGATTGACCACACTGGCTCCCCTTCATGGCACTCACTTATTCGGGTCAGCCAAGCATTAGTACCCATGAATCTCCCATGGCATACTTTCCATTTCCACAACAAGACCGCATGTATAACGTGGGGTGGCTTCAAAGGACATGACCTTTTGCACCAACAAGATAGACAAGGCTTTGGCCTTTTTCTAGACAAGGGGTTCTAATTCGGGCATTCCGTTCATGGGGGATTATCCAACATCGGCGAGAGTCCATTGCTTTCCATCTCATCGGAATAATCCTTGTGATATTGGCCTTTGTTCCAATATCCACACTTATATCTCGGGTGGAAGTCGCTTGGCTTTAGCGTGTTCCCGGTTGGGTCATTCCCTTGGGTGATTACTTTTTCCCACAAGGAAAGCCCTCTAAGATAAACAAAAGTGACCTAACATATCCTGTCATTTACACAACCTTTGTTGAAAAACAAAGGGGAAAACCTCTGCAATATGTTGTGCTCACACTCACATGTTTTGTTCAATTTTAAGTGCCCAAATCGAAATGTGGAGGCAATCTTTTTGACAAGTTAATATCACTAAAATGTTTTTGATTCTCAAGATCACTATAAAGCACGAGAGAAGTGCATACGCATTTTAATGATGTTAATTTATAAAAAATTTGCAAAACATAAAAGAAACTTGTTCATTTTAACCTTCAAAGCAATGATGAATTCTTTTTAAAAGCACCAAATGAATTGTGAAGTTGCCTTGTTCAATTATTACCTTTCAAACCAACTCTAGTGTATTTGCCTAAAATTCTTTTTAGCCCCTTGGCAACTTTAGAAAACAAAGTTTGTTTGTTCTTTTTAGATCCCAATGAAAATTTAGTATTCTAAGGTCAAAGATTTTAACAAGTTCCTTGAAAAGTGTTGAAGAACACTTAAGTGTTTAGAAACACTTTTCACAAAATGAACATGATATAAAAGAAAATTTGAATGTGTTTTTTAAAGCCCGAAGTAAAATTAGTTTTCCTAAGGCTAAAGATTTTAACAAATTTTCTCAAGAAGTGTTAAAGAACACTTTTAGTGTTTAGAAACACTTTGGGTTTGTGAAGATAACATCATGGTATTGATTGAGAAAGTTGACACTTTGATCAATGTTGTAGATTAAATTATGAAACCAATTCCTCCAGATAATTTATCTCGATGCAGGAAGGCCATTGGCCTTGATTCATGTACTTGATTTATAATAATAATTCCTTGTTTACAATAATTGCAATGTATAATGTCAAGTGGGAGAATATTGGGAATATGATTTCATTTAATTGCAATCCTAAACATATTTCATGTATCTCCTAATTTCTTGAAAAGTGTTCCCCAACACTAAGATTAGAAAGAGATTAAATTTGAATGAAATGAGCATGTAAATTGACATTTTTGATTATTCCTATATAATAAGAACATGTGGGGGCATCCAATAAAAGATCCTACAAGATAGGAGCACATGGGGTGCCCACATGGAAGGTGGAACCCACCTTGCTTCAGTTAAATATTTGGAGGATTGATAACACTTGAGTAATGCATTTTTTGATCCTAAAAAATAGGGATTGATATTTAAATGAGTGGAGTGGAACTATCATTTTAGTATCAGTTTATTATCAGTTCAGTTTAGTTCAGTTTAGTTTAGTTTAGTTTAGTTCAGTTCAATTCAGTTCAATTCAGCTATGGTTCAGTTATCTTCAGTTGCATGTAGTTATTTTGAGTTGAATGCTAGTTGACTTGAGTTGAATTAAGTTGCATGACTAATGACTTTAGTTGCATGATAGATAAAATTTATATACTTTTAGTTAAGTGGGGATGATCAATCATGCATAATATTTGCATGAATTGGTGGAGAGATATGTTTTAGTTAACTAAGATTGACCTGGGTCCACCTTGGGCGCCCAAGTTGGCATCTTTCAGTTAACACCTTTTGCATGAGAAGATATTTACAAGGCTCAGTCAAGTGGGCCAATTCTTGGATGCCAAATTTGAGGTGAAGTTTGTATCATATCTTCTTGACCAAATTTTAGTTAAGTGTTCAATTTGGGGTGCCTAAATTGAGGAAGACTTTCGTTTGACTTCAGATTACATTGTGGAACTCTACTTGCCCAATCTAGGCATAGATTTTTGTGATGAGCTTTATGCTCTTGTATTTGCAACTCTTATGAGTTTACATTCTCATATTATTGTCTATTATTTCAACAAGTGTATGAGAGTTCCATGTGAGTTTATTGCAGGTTGTGAAGAAAGATTGTTGAAGGCAAGGAAGCATATCAATCAAGGATTGATACAGTATTATTTTAATCTTGTTCTAAGGTTAAATAATACAAGCACTATTGATTTTGGTGGATTTTTTTCCCGAAAGGGTTTCTCCACATATATGTTGTGTCACTTCTATATTCTTGTCTCATTCTTCTACAATCTTTTGTCTCTTTCTACAATTGGTAAAATTGATCTAAACAGATTAATAATACATAAATAATTGTGACAAAGAACACTTAATTAGATCTAGAGTCTCATAGTTTTACAATTTTTAAGCTACAATATTACCTTCATTTTCAACATTTAGTATCAAATGGGTTTTCAAGAAAAAGTATGGTCATGATGGAAATATTGAGAAGTATAAGGCATGATTGGTCACTAAGGGGTATTCCCAAGTGGAGTGAATTGATTATGGGGAGATATTCTCTCTTGTAGAAAATTTAACATCTATCTGGGTTATGTTTTCACTTGCAGCTACATATGACTTAGAAGTGGAATAGATGGATTTGAAGACAACATTCCTTCATGGTGATTTGGATGAAGAGATAAACATGTCACAACTAGAACACTCCATTGAAAAAGGTAAATAAAATCTGGTTTGTAAACTAAAGAAGTCTCTTTATGGTTTGAAATAGTCTCCTAGAATGTGGTACCAAAAGTTTGATACCTATGTTTTGTCATTGGGACTTCAAAGATCTAAATTTGATCATTGTTTATACTTTAAAATTGATAATGGTCACATTCTCATTATTGTTCTATACGTAGATGATATTTTGTTTATTGGGAATGGTAAAAGTATGATTTCAGATTTGAAGTTTCAGTTGTTAGCTCAGTTTGAGATGAAAGACCTAGGTGCAGTTAGGTACATTCTGGAAATGGAAATCATGAGAGATAGAGCTAACATAAATCTTTGGTTAAGCTATATAAAGTATGTGAACTTTGTGTTGGAGAGATTCAACATGGTAGATTATAGACAATTAGTTGTTCTTGTGATGAGAGGGATAAAGCTTTCTATAAATGATTGTCCAAAATCTCCTATTGAGATGGAGGACATGACAAGAGTACCATATGCAAATTTAGTTGGTAGTCTGATGTATGCGATGGTGTGTATGAGACCAAACATTTCCCAAGTAGTGGGATTCCTTAGCCATTTTATGGCTAATCTTGGACAAGTGCATTGGGATGCAGTTAAGAGAGTGTTCAGATATTTATGGGGTACTTTCGAGTATGCCTTGTGTTTTCATGGTTATCCTATTGGACCTTAGAATTCTATGAGCATTCAAGGATATGTGCATTCGAGTTTGGAAAGTGACATTGACAGTATCTGCCAGTGGTTATGTGTTTATGATATTTGGTGGTGCTGTCAATTGGATGAGTAAGTGATAGGTTGTAGTCACTTTGTCCATGACAGAGGTAGATTATATGGCAGTCACGCATGTGTGTAAGGAAGCTATTTGGATTAAAATATTGTGTAATGATATTGGTTTAGATGCATGAAATATTACTGTTTGTTGAGACATTAATTGGGACCCATCATTGGGTGGCATTCCCGTTGGAGGTGACTAGATGACACATCATCATCCCAAGTGGACATAGGCATCCCACTTTGTAATCTATGACATATGAAATATTCTATGATGTATCATGATTCATGTTTGAATTCATGGGTGAAAGTTGGCGCCCAAGTTGGGTTATGACATAATGTAAGAGAATTAGCTATTTTTAGCTAGTTATGATAGATTATCTTACAGTTGTAGGTGTTGTCAACTATGATAGATTCTATGACAGATGTAATATGTATACAACATCTTTTATAGCCTATTTTTAGCATATTCTAGGCTCCCAATCTTGGAAGAAGACTATTTGCATGTTTGACACTTGTCAAGGGTGTAAGGGAATATGTCACATCCGTCCAAATGCATGTCTAAGGCGTTGGAAATTGTGTCATATAATTTTGGATTCCTCTCACCTTCTAGATGCTTCTTGAAGCTTTTAAAACTCTATTTATTGAGTGCCTTGAGTTGTACAATGCATAGTTTGTTTGCAGGTAATGAAATGATACCAGTATTACTCCAGAACAGGTCTTTGTGTTAAAGCACTTGTTGAAGAAGCTTTGTACTTGGTGATATGTTGTAACTTCTATTTGATATAATAGAGAAGTATTTTTATTTTGGAGGGTGGGGTTTTTTACCCGAAAGGTTTTTCCCCACAGTATATTTGTTGTCACTATTTTTATGTATTGTTATTGTTCTATTTCCATTATTCTCTATGTGTTTCTCTAGCTGTAACTGTTAAAGGTGTTAAAAGGATTTTTTTTGTAACTCTCTCCTGATTAAATTAGTGTAGGAAGCTATTTCCACTCACCCAAATTCCTTTCATACATGAAGGATAAAAATCATAGTGATAGTAGTTACAAACTAATTTCAACTCAATTTTTACACTTTCAAAATTCTACGAACTAAAAAGGGAGTGGAGGATATTTTTTATAATAAATGGGACCCACAAATTTTATTGTCTCATAATGGAGAAATATTCTTGGTGGTGCGATTCACTTGATATTTATTTGAGTTACATTTTCCATTCATGGTATATTTGTTAATATGCCTATGTTAAATCTATGTGAAGCTAGTCATTATGATTTACTATTTTCAAAAGATGATCTTCAAGTGGGACAAGGTTTCTTACATTAAACCATAGTTTTTGTAATCTATAATTTTAGGAAGTCATTTTTGGTTTTCTTTTTTATTATTCTATATGTTGGAGGCATGAAAAATATAAATAGATCATGTTAGTATAGGTTTACTAGTTTTGTTGGAGTGTTATTGTATTGAAGAGAAATGTGGGTTGCCTATATTATATTGTTTCACAAGATTAATGCATAATTGATCCTCTCCTTGATGGTGGATATCCTCCTTGAAAGGGTTTACATACATACATTTGGTGATTTTTAGTGTTCTTTTTGTGACAATAGAAAAAATTATCCCTCTAATTTTCCTTGCTTGTTTGGGCCCTCGTTAAATTAACTTTAATGTTGGCTTGATTTAGTGTTGTAATGTGTTTGACACATTCACATTAGGTCTTGGGCCCTTGTGAGATAAATGAACTTAATTTTACCTTATTTTAGGTGTTGTAAAGTGTTGTTCCACACTTTCACACTTATCTAGGGTTCTCATTTTTAATTAGGCTTCTTTATGTCTTATTTTTCCTTATTTTGCATCCACAAGCCTTAATTAATGCATCTTTTCAAGGATAATCCTGACATAAGCCAACATGCAATCATAATTCATGTCTTTTTAGGTTGTGTGGCCCAGATTTATTGATTTGGGACTCATACACCACCTTGGGCATATGGGTCCCACCTAGGTTTTAGGGCCCTGATCCCAATTTCACATGAATCTAAGAATTTTTGAAAAATGTGTCCCATAGTTAAACCTAATGGGACTTATGTGTCACTTTTGGTGTATGAGTTCCATGTGGCCCAAAATCAAATTTAATTCAAATTCTTGGTGGGATTTTATCCTCCTAGTCATCTTGTAGTGTTGTAATTTCAAGAAAATTGGCATAAAAACATATAAATACAAGGTTATTTCACTCATTTTTCACCTATAAACTTGAGTATTCATGCATTATAGAAAATTTGAACATTCAAGAGTTCAAAAGAGCATTCAAGTGTTTACAAGAGAATTCAAGAATATTCAAGAGCTGACTATCAAGTGTTTTGGAGCATAATTCAAGTATCAAGCATCATGTCAAAGTCATCATGCATCATGTTTTTTTTTGAGCTAACAATTGTGATGTAGGGTTTCATGATTCAATCTATCATTCAAGTTAAGATCTTCAACATTCAAGAAAGATTCAAGAGCTACATCAATTGGATCCACTTCATACACGTTTGCAACACTATATTGCTAGGGTTCAGTGAGTTGTAACATTATATTTTGTTCATTCATCATTCCTTCATTTCATTTCATTTCATTACAAGGTTTGATTACGAAAATGGGGTTTGACCAAGGCAAACCCCTTTCCACTAACAAATCAACATTTTTCCTTCTCTTTAGTGTGTGATTTTTAGATCTAGGTTGAAGAAATATTGAAGAGAAATTTTGGAGAAATATGACAAATTTTTCAAACTTGTCACCTTGCATTGGAGATCATTGAAAGACATCTACAAGTTGAAAATATGAGATTCAGACCTGGAAATCAAATGGAGAAGATAGAGCAGACATTGAAGAGTACATCTAGACTTTGAATTTCTAGAAAAGCCTAACTGGAGTGATATGCCACTTCTAGCATATGAGTCCTAGTACAACAAAATTTATAGGTTTCAGGAGTTCTAGACATATCTCTACCATATTTTTGTTCCTTCCCAGAAACCCTAACCTGGGACTAAATCACCCAGACTAGCATATGAGTCCCAGTAGACATTAATATCAATTTTTTTATCATTTCAAGTCTTCATTCAGGCCTTTACAGATTCCCAAGTGCACACCTCTGATTTCACAGTTTTATGTTTTGATTTACATGATTTTCTAGGTCATATAGTGAAGTTTTGCATTGCATTAAGTTTCATAACTAGGTATTGCATTTCATTAGTCTTTCCAATCCCTAGCTTGGTGTTGAACCCTTCTTTAGTCATTAATCAAAACCTAGGACATCCCTATTGCAGATCTCTTTCCACTTTACATCCTTGGATTGAGATCTCTAGGTTTTCCTTGAGTACAACTTGAGCGAAATGGGAGGAGCCCTATCTCATCAAGGATAGAAACCATCTTTCTCTTCCCATTTCCATTGTTTCATTTTGGTGAACCTACATTTAGAACACCTTAATTTTGATTTGGAGTGCATTATCATTGTAGATTTAGCTTGCATTAACATTGCATTGTATTTTGCATTATTTAAAGTGCATATAGGTTGAATTTTTGCATCTTACATTATTGAATTTCATGTGAAATCTCCATATGCATTTATTCTATAGACCATTCAAACCAAAAAGCATAAAAATCACTTAAAATTTTCTAAAATTTGTGAAAAAAGCCCTCACTGGGACTCATATGCCCCTCTGGGCAATTTATTCCCAATGTAGACTTTAAATTGCATTTTCAAAAATTGAAAACTCTTTTTTGTGGTCTTGTTTACTGTTGATAACTTTCTATTTTAGTTTACAGATTTTTTATTTTTGTTGCATTTAGCTTAATTTCATTTGGATTTCATTTGCATCCATCTTGCATTTAATATCCATTGTATGAAATTTTCTACTTGGTGTCTTATTTCTAATACTCTAGTGAGATAAAGTTCGAGACTCATGTCATCCTATGATAGTACAATCGTCATGGATCTTGGTTTATCTAGAACTTTTCACTACTAGTGTTGATACTAGTCCACTAGGTATGGACCATACCCTTAACAACTCCTTGCCTTCAAGTAGTGTGACACATGTTGCGACAATGGTTGCTAGTATTCCACAAGAAAACATAATCGAAATCTATGAAGACCTAGAAAACTTAAAAAATCAAATAAGTACTAATAAAAACTCAACTACCGCTATCCCTACTATAGATAGCATTCATCACATGCTTGAAAGTGAAGATAGAGTTGACCTTGTGTGTAACATAGTTGAAATATTTGGAAAAAATCTTACCACTAGTTGTGACTTACCAAAAAATAATGTCACAAACCCAGGAGGAATTCAAATTCTTCCTCCTACAACAATCGCCTCTATTCCTACCCATACCAACCCTCAAGTTATAACAACAATGCAACTGACTAGTAATGTGATTCCTTCCTTAGGTATTTTGGCTAGCATCCCTAGTACCTTTTTGGCATCGCATGTCATATATCCTACCACCTTGACACATATAATCATTCCATTCACTTGTACTTCAAACACATACACACCTCCACCATATTCACCTCCATCTCACAATACAAAGAATGACCCTCTCGTAAACCAACTTTTGCAAACTATTTCATCCCTTCAAATGAAATTTTCTACCATAAACCAAAATCGAAATAGCCCACCTACATATTATGTCAAAAGCAACCCATTCTCCTTGGAGATATTTCAAATTTTGATTGCACAAGGTGTAGAGATACCTAGATTCAAGAAATATGGGGGGAAGGGAGATCCTTCTAACCATGTTTCCTCTTATACCACCTTATGTAGTGACTTTATTCTTGGTGATAAACTCTTGGATAAAATTTTCCCTAGATCCTTGAAGGATACTTCCTTAGAATGGTTTTCTTCATTACCAAACAACTCAATTCATTCATTCAATGAACTTGATGAGGCATTTATCAACCATTTTCAAGTTCATATGACTCCTAAAATGACCTTGGTCGATTTGATGAGATGTAAGCAAAAAGAAGAGGAAAAGATTACCAAATTTATTTCACACTATCAATCGCTTTATTCCCAAATCAATGTGAAGGTCCCTGACCCTCACCTTCAAAATATGTTCATAGAGAATTTGCAAAGTAATATTCAAGATAAACTTACCATGATGAAGTACTCCTCCTTCATGCACTTATGTACTACCCTACATGATTATCAAAATTCGGTCAATAGTCATGATGCAAGATCCACCTCTAGCTGAACTAAGAAGTTTGAGTCCACAAATCAAAAAAATTACCAGCCTTTTAGGAAACAGAATAAAGGTTTCCTTCAACTAAATCCCCCTCAAAAAACAACTCAACATGTCGATATCCAAGTAGCCGCTATAAAAGCAATGATACCATTTAACTATGGAGACCCAAAAAGGAAATTCATCCCCCTTCCCAATACCCTTCATAACACAATGTCACAACTCTTAGAACAACAAATGATTACCTTGTCTCCCATTAAAACTCCAGATCCTAATAAATTTTTACATTGGAGCTTTAGATCGAATTCTTATTGCCATTATCACCAAAAAAATGGACATGATACAAAACATTGCAAGCGTCTTAAACATCTTGTGCAAGACCTCATTGATTTTGGTCGTCTTTCAGTTGCAGGTGTTAATGATCAAGGAAATAAATCTATTTCCCCTCGTAACCAAAATTTTCAAATCTTCACCAACCCCATGCCAAAACATAATGTTTGATTTGTCAAAGCAATTAAAACTACAAAGAATGATGTGACAAATTTTGACACAGATGATGAAAACATGAATACCATTCAACAAATTCCTATGGATACTATTGAAAAAGGCTTGATTGCATTGATCAAAACTCAACCTCGTAAGGGCCGAACTAAAAATACTTTAGACATTGCTTTCTCATCTAAGGATATTATTTGAAATGCACCTAATGGTCCTCACTACATAGCTGGTTGAATCTATGATAAGACCACTAATGGTATATTAATCAATCATTTCTATGGAGAGAGTATGATAATTGATGAATTCTTACTCATGCATGAGCTCTATCAAGAAACATATGATAAACCAAAAGCATAGATAAAGACGCGTAATGGTTTTTCTTTCCCTATGATGGGATTGATCACCCTTCCTTTACAAATATGACCAAAAAAAATAGATGTCTCATTCTCCATCATCTCAATGTTGGACCAATTTTGTGTGAAGCTTGGTTACCCATGGTTATGCTCCATGAAATTCGTCCAGTCAATTGTGCATAAATTCTTAAAGTTTCCCTTTGAAAATGAAATCTTTATTGTGCATCATAGTGGCTTTAACCCTTTGTCCTCCTGAGGAAACTTTTCATTATATTTCTTTTGTGCTGAGCCTATGGAACATATTAAACCTTGAGAAGAATTAATTTTCAAGTCCTACCAAAAGTTCAAGGAAAAATGCATAGCAAAACTATCCCTTAAAAACATGCCTCAATGCACGACCGAGCCTACCATACTTGAAAAAATCATGATCAAACCTAAATAAAGTCCAAATAATCAAGACCAACCTAAGATAGATCCTTTTCCTACCTCCTATAAACAGCCAAGAGATAACGAAACCAATCATGTAACACCTCCTAGGATAAAAAAAATGTTTACAAAGTTAAAGAGAAAGTGGTTGAACAACCTTCCATGATTCCTTTTATTCCTCCCCTTAGGGAAGAAAAGAAACCTATGGTTGATCAATTCGCTCCTACACAAACGCAACTTTAAAGTCGTAATAAAAGAAATATAAGTGCTAGAGAGAGTAGGCGTAGATACCGTGCACTCGATTGGAGGTTAAATGAAGAAACAAACAAAGGAAATTAAGATCCAAACTTGTTTGAATCAATACACAATGAGTCTCTCTTGCCGTAACAAAAATATCCTATAGTGCAACCACAACAGGAGTCAAACCCTTCTTTAAAAAGTTTCATTCGACCTCCTATTTTGATTAATTTAGATGATGCTAAGGAGATTACTAAAATCGATGAAGAGGTGCATAATGAATTGAATACATTGTTTTAATCTTCTATGATATTACATGATAGTTCTTCTAAGGAGAGTGTTGAACTTGGTAACATCATAGTTCAGCACTTTCTATTGTCCCTTTGGCTAGTTTTTTTCCCTCTATATATGATGAACACAATTGGGATGTGGATGACCCGCTAATAGGTTGACTCACATGTGCCTTACTAGTCTTTTTCATTGTTTCTTTTGTGTGATTGCATGTGCATAATGTGATCCCCCGTGATGTTTTTTTTATGTTCTCTATCTTTGTGGCATTCTTCTATTTGTACCTACATTCTTCTTTATGTCATAAATATTTTTCCTTTTCCTTTATTATTTTCATTTTCCTTGTGTTTTCCTTTTGGGGATGATGCAATGCATCGAGAAACTCATGTCTCTTCCATGTTGACCCAAAATATATATTTTTGTTTTCCCTCTCTTTGTGTCATTCTTCTAGTTCTATGAGTATTTGGGGAATGATGATAGTTCTAGCCTCTCTAACAACATTGTAGCAAAGACATACTAACTCCAAATCCATGGATCCCTCATGTGTTTGGAATTTTAGTTTGGGGACAACCTCTCTTTTCCTTTTCATAACATAGCTTTATTTGGAAACATATGACTTGGAATAGGGCTTTCCAAGTTAACTCTCATGTCCTCTTTATTGTTAGCATTTATCATTTTCTACTTTAAAATAATTCCTCATAGCATGGTGTTTAGTGATTTCTTTAAAGTGGGGTCATACATTGGCATTGTTCTTTTTGCATTTTTCATGTTTCATTGTGTAGTATTCTTACTTCATGTGATGATGCATCTTTCAATTTTTTGGGACATTGGGTGTGATGTCCCTCAAGGGCATGATCTCTCTTAGCATATTATATTCCTCTTAGTGGCTTGATGCGACACATTGCATTCTCTAAGTTATGAATATTCTATTATTTGATTGGTCCTCTCTTGGAGACATTAGGCACAATGTCCCCTAAGTTAAGACCTTACATGAACTAAGTAAGACTCCATTGAATATTTCCTATATTGCATTTATAATTTTGGTTATATGTCCACCTTGCATAATACATCTTACATGCCTGTATAGCCATCTTGTTTGTTCATGAGTTTCAAACATACAAAGATTTTATTGGCTCATGAAGCTTGAAGTTCATTGTTGTGTGGCACCTTATCAAAGTTATCAAGATGTATAACTTTGGTCTGGTTGGATGGGAATCCAATCTAAGGCATGAATTTCCCATAGCCTCTTGCATGTGTGTGTGAGCGCATATCGGTCGTGTGTGAGCGCATATCGGTCGTGTGTGTATATGTCTCACCTCTTTGGATACTCACCCAATGAACAACCTATAGTTCCATTGCCTCAGAGTGAGCATGCATTTTTGGAAAAATAACCTAGATCTGATCCAAACATGTGGTACAAACGGTCAAAGCTTGATCGACCCCCATTTTTTTGTTTTTTGTTTTCTCTCTTTCTCTTCGGCAGTCTGTGCTTGTGCCTTTTTGTTGTTTCTTATATAATTTTCATGTGTTTTATTTTGTACTTATGTTGGTTTTTCATAGGATGTCGATCCTGATGGCTTGATCATCCCTCCTGATCATTGTCAACCTATCTTACTAACATTGGTGCACTTGGACCCCTATTGATGTGAGTTTGTCTACTTTAGTGTGATTTTGAAGCAAGTTTCTCCTCTTACTAAAGTGGGGGATAAATATGAAGTTTGAAACAAATTCATATAGTGAAGTTTTGCATTTCATCAAGTTTCATAATTAGTTCTTGCATTTCATTAGTCTTTCCAGGCTCTATATTGGTGGTGAACCCTTCTTTAGTCATTAATCAGACCCTAGGACATCCCTATTGTAGATATCTTTCCCCTTTACATCTTTGGATTGAGATCTATAGGGTTTCCTTGAGTGAAACTTGAGTGTAACGAATTATGTAGCCTTGATTTCTTGTTCTTGCACTATGAATTATAACTTTGCAATGTGACAACTTTGACAATTTTTCTTCCAATTTCTTCTCGGCTTGATCTTCGACCTCTAAATCTACAAACACACATTCAAGGGAAGAAAAACTTGTTGGTTTTTAGTGAATAGGGGTTTTCCTAAGTCAAGCCGGTAGGTAATTAAACCAAATGATGAAATAATTTAATTGAAGCATGAACATGAAATGATGCAATGTTGATACATTGGAAGGTTTATTGGAAGATAAATATGCAAACTAACATGTAGTTCCCATGAAGAATGTAGATCTTGATCTTGAATAAGATGTGTAACAATGCTTTCAAGTAGATCTTCATTGCTACATCGACTATCTTATCTCAACAAAATGCATGAATGCATCATGCCTTAGACATGATGGAATGATCTTGAATTTTTGCAATAAAATCTTGATAATCTACCTTAGAATGCCTTTGAAATGCTCTTGAAGTTCTCTAATTCTTGAAAACTTGAATTCTTAGACCTTTTGTAAACTTTCTAGGAGAAATAGTGTGAATTAACCTCATATTTATACTAAATCTAGAGATTAACCCCAAAATTCAAAAAATTCAAGCTAACACTTGATCTAGAATGGAAAATCATTAGAATCATACCAAAATTAAATTCCAAATTGGGTGTCCTACTTAAGGAGGACCCATTCACCACTAAAGGCAAATGGGTCCTGACACAAGTTTCCAGGACCTTGCTTTGGGAGGGTGAAAGAACAACAAAAACCCATGCCAAATATGCATATAAAAAGGGGTCCTATGTGGAGAGGACCCATTCGCCACTAAAGGCGAATGGGTCCTGGCACCATTTTCTAGGACCTTAATTTTTCCAAATTTAATGTTATGCAATTTGAATACTAGAAGTCGAGATAGATCCTCGAAGGTTTCATAAATAAGCCTTAAATTTGTATTGAATAGGATAATTAAGCTCAATTAACCACAATTAATTAATGAGACCTTAGATAAGTGTGAAAGTGTGTTACAAGTTCACTTTACAACACCTAAAATAAGGTACAAATTAGTTATATTTCATTAAAAAGGTCCCAAGATTAATGTGAATGTGTACAACACATTACAACACTAACCCAAGACACAATTAGGTTAATTCAACATCAAAATAATGCCAAACCAAGTAAGGAAAAGGGATACTCTTTCTATTACTATAGGATCTAAAAGGCATGAGGAACCATTTAGTCATGTCTTGAAAGTTATATCATGTTGAATGTTTCTTTTAAAAAGTATTGGTGGGATCTACCAAACAAAATCTTATAAATAAATTATCTTGTAAACTAAAACAATAGCAATAAAAATAAAATACCTATTTTAGAGAATATTTGAATACATTTAATTTTATTATGAATCAGTAAAAATCCATTAATGTTACAATAGATGAGAATAATGTGTATATTTATACTTTGTTCTTTTTCTAAATGATGAGAAAATATAATCTTTTATTTGAGTGTTGAAATGATAGATCCAAATTTGGACTATATTGTTTCTAATTTTATCATAGAGGAAATAAGTTGAAAAACCATAGAAAAGAGATTTAAAAATGCATTGAATGTTTGAGGAAGGCCTAAGGGTAAAGGAGGGTCCAAAGGAGATTAAAAAATGTCTAAATATAGATATAAGTGTTGAAACCACTCTAAAACCCCAAGAAATGTCCAAATAAAGTACTAGAATTATGGTAAACAATAGTATGCGAAGGAGTGTATAAATAAGAAGATGAAATATAAATTCAAGCAAGAATCAAATAAAGGTTCTCTCCCTACTATTCTTATGAAAGAGGAGAAGTGTATTTGGATGCAATAGTTTAAATCTTGTTTTTCCTATTAAAAGGTACAATTATATTTTGATGATGGGAGGGTGGAATCATTTAATGGTATTTTACACATTCATGCACTTTCTAAAAAATGAATTATAATTCCAAATTGAATTATTTAGGAATGCATGTGACATTTAATGAGTATATTTGCATGCAAGAAGGAATTTGGTGGTTGCAAGAGGATCCCATCTTGGGAATTTGTTCAGGTTGATTTTTTTTTTTTTTATAATTTCAGACATAACTGATGGCAAAAATAAATATGTTGGGGTATCAACATTAGGGCCACATTCCTTAAAATAGATAATGACTCTAATTATTGAAAATATTTTTATGAGTATTTTTATTTCTTGATCATTGTGTTTTTTAGAAAATAAAATATAACATATTTTACTTTAATTAGCTACAAAGATAAGAGATTTTTAGATATTGTATAACGGGTGTTCAATCTATGGGAATATCCAACTAGTTAGTTACTTTCATTGATGATGCTTCAAGATATACATAGATTTATTTTTAATCATTTAAAATATAAAATTATAGTAAGTTTAACGAATTTAAAGCCTTTGTTTAAAATCAAATATATTATAAAATAAGGGTGTTCAAGGTTGATAAGTGGGATGAATACCATTTAAATAATTCTATGTGTTTTTTGAGAATGTAGGTATTAGTTAATAGAAGAATAAACATAAACATAGTTGGGTTTTCAATTAAATTTTTAGTCATTTTTTTATATCATTAGGAGTGGATTTGTGGGACACTTGTATTTATTTTCATCATCTCTCACACCAATGTTTAGGATGTTGGAGTTTCATTTCTAGGTGAAACTGTTAGAGTAATTGGACATTTACTTTATTAATTAAACAATATTTGTTTAATTACGTAAAGTTCCCTTTTACCTCTTTTTCACTTAAGCTAACATTAGGTGCATAGTAATTAATTACTTTATTAATTATTATTGTGCAAGCCTAGGGTTTTCCTTTTTAGGGTTTTCATCTATATATGGTTGAAAACTATCTTTTGTATCATTATTCATTTTACATTTTCAGGTGAATACATTGCTCCACATTCTTGAGCATTTCCTTTGTTGCTTCTTTTTGCTTCTCCTTGTAACAGGTTATTTGCTTGCAAAGATCTTTGGGCTCCTATGAAGTTGTATCTTCTCAACTCCAACATAAACTATTCTTGATCCTTGTTTTTTTCTTGTGAATCAATACACTCATATAAGGTTTTTTATTCCTTTCTCATATTCTACTAATGCTTGGTAGGTTCCCATTTGTTAGAAGTCTCTATATACTATTTGATATATCTACCTATAAATTTTAAGTGTGGGAGTAAGGTTTGGATTGGGCAGTTAGATAGAGCATGTTAGAATTATGAAAAACATGAGCCACAAGATCAAATAATTAACAAAGACACCTTCCACGCAAGAGAGCTATAAAAAATAATATGCAATATCCTCAACAAGAAAAATCTACAGAGTTCTAGATTTCAGAGGGCTTGATAATACAATGAGGGTTGAGTTATATATAGGATAAATCCTAAATGACAAAGAGATTAGATCATGGTAAGTGTCAACATCTCATACAATGAGATAGAATGATATAATACTAGCTCTCTAGTTAACATTAAAAAGCACTCCTAAGTTTACCTTAAGTGCATGACAATAAATTAAACTAATAATCAATTAAAGATTAATTAATTATTAGCTAATGCATGATTACTCTAGCACCCCCCCTAAGATGAACTTAGGGGGTAGCTAAAAACCCTAAAAAGAGAATGCATGATGTGTCTCAACAAACAAGTCTTTGTGAGGTACCCATATACAAACAATCTAATCTCTCACAACTGGACAAAAGGAGAAAACCACATGGGAAAAACTCTTCTCCAAAAGATAAAAAAAAGTAAATGAAGGACTGAAAAAGCCTCCAAATCAATGTAAAGGACTAAGAAGCCTCCAACCAAAAAAATGTCCCAAAAGAATAGGAACATGTAGAACATCATTGAAGCATGAAGAAGTTGTAGACAACTATTGAAATATGACTGATATAGTGCTGAAATAAAGAACCTCTAGAAATAGGAATATCAAAGTGTCCATATGGTAAATGCTCCATCTCATCGGAATGCATGGGTAACCAGTTTTTAATGTATGCTACATCCACCTAGCACATAGGGACAATAATTAGATACATAGATCACTCTAAAAAATGAAACCAAGGAAGCATTAGCACCAAAAGTAGAAACCCCCCAGAATGCATAAAAGGGAGAGCCAAGAAAAGTACACTAAAACTATGTGAAAGTAAGAAGTACATGTAGGATAATATTTGAATGTGAAACTAAAGAGTACATACAAATAAAAGGGTGTGCAAGTTAAAACACACCCACATGAGGTAAGAATCACTAGTATTCACTAGTGTCATGGAAGGGACACTCACTTAACAAAGGTGTGATGGAAAAATAAAAATCCTACACAACCCCCCCATGGCATTTAATATTTTAGTGTGAGTACAAAAGGCACAATAGGATGTGCGAAATCCTCAAAAAGTATACACCAAAATGGGGCATTATCTTAGTACGTCTACAAAAGGTAAATTGCATACAAAATATTTCTACATTTTCCAAATAGGAAAAAAGCTAGAAAAATATACATGTAGTACAACCAAAAATGAGTCATCTTGGTACATAAACATGAAGTTTCTAGGAGATAAGAAGTTCAAGTAATTCATTAGAATATGAAAACATAAAAAAATGAATAAAATGTACCCAAAGAGAAATATGGAAAAGGTGCATGGATGGCTGTGAAGAGATCTAAGAGACTGTCCCAACACCATTGGAATTGTGAAAATAGAGAAACATATCAAAATTTATGAGATTGATAGTACGAAAACAAAACCTCTGAATTTTACAGGGTGTAGAATGCACTAGCAAGAAAAAATAGTGATGAGACCCACACCACTAGAAATTTGATGGAAACAACATTCTGATGATATCTTGTTTGCCCAATTTTGATATTGTACACCCAAATTATGGCCAAAAGAAAAAAATAGCTCCTTTAGGGCACAAAGGGGGCTTGAAGGGGTCTATGCCCTATGTTTGTACCACTGAAGTTAGCATGATGTCATGTTGACATCAGAAAATATTCATAGGAATATTTCCTTTCGATTGGAAAAAAAATCCGATGTCAATGAAAGTGGGATATATCTGAATATTCCATAAGATTCTTTGTTGGGCAAAAGATTCCTTTGCCAAGGTATTGCACCACATCGGGAAATCACATAGTTTCCAAAACAAAGTTGTCTAGCTAGAATTTTGTAGATGGTTGTTGGACGGTGCATAGAAGGCCACTGTCAATGGCTATAAAAGTTGTCGGGTGGTTGCAATAACTGTCGTCAGTTGATATTAAAGTCGTTAGTCATGGGATCAAGGTTAATGCAAGCCTACGCATGCAAGTACCTGCAAGTACCCACGTACAATCCACCCCACAAAAAATTAAACTTGCAAACTTCAAAAAAATAAAAAAATTCTTGCAATAAAAATAGAAATGTATTAAAAAGCACCCTACTCTTTAATATTTTTATATTTTCATGTATAAGAGTCCATATGGGTAAAATCACAAAGTTGTGTCACACGTTCAACCAACATATCAACACAACTGAATTTAAGTATTTCTAACTAAAAATAAATTTTGTTCAAACATATGACCTAATAAGATTCATTCTAGATAAGTTAGATACTTCCACAATTTATTCAACTAAAATTGTTGGCTAAAAATATATGGAGCACCACTTTGAGTCCAATTTACCAAAAAAAAAAAATTTGAAAAACTTGAAGTTTTAATAACTCCTCCTCATGTAAATAACATTTTTTTAAAAATGTAAAAGTACCCTTTTGTAGACCCATAAGTGTAGTTTTAAAAATTATATTTATTTTAATAGTTTAATTATTATTTTTATTTATACTAAAAGTAGGTTATCAGCAAAAAATATTAGGTTGATTACCATGCCAAGGAAAAATACTAAAACTTATTTTAAAAAAATTAAAAAAATATGATGCACTAGATAAAAGAATCTATTTCAAGATGGTATAATTTATTTTCCATTTTAGATAAATATTTAATATGAATATTGACGTCCGATGGAAACAGTTGTTTTTTATTCACACACATTTTAATATTTATATAAAAATATATATTTATGAAAATTGGAAAAAAATATATCCATGCACTAAAGTTTCAAGTTATAAACACACACAAAGATTTTGAAAGAAAAAAAATAAAATTTACTATAAAAAGTTTGATGTCCCGTGCAACTTCATTTTTCAGCATTTTATCAACAACTAAATTATAGTGTTAATTTATGAAAAACTAGTTTAAAATAATTTTTTAATTTCTTATAAAAAATACAAATATAAAATATACTAAAAAATATATATTTTACTAGTTTACATCATTTAAAAATTCAAAACATATATGCAACTTTTTAGTGATTCATTTTTAAAAGTTGGATCAACATTGGCTATTTCCTTTATAAAGTGTGACACAACTTTGTGCTTTTACCCATATAGGGGTCATACAGGACCCTATGTAAAAAAAATTGTCTCACAAGCTTCCAATAGGGAATATAGACAAATTTAGAGTCAAAATTCAATGAATCAACCTCCTGAATCCAATGGTGAGGTCCTTTTTACACGAAAATGCACCTAAAAATTGTCCACCTCCAAAAAATGCAAAAAATAGAGAATCTAGATCTGAAGCATGTAACCCTTGTTGAAGAAAAATCCTCATAAATCAAGAAGGGTTTCATTGAATCCACACTCTAATACCATGTTACTTTTTTGAGCTGCAAACAATAATATGCAATATCATCAACAAGAAAAGCTATAGAATATCTAGATTTTAGAGGGCATGATAATACAATGAGGGTTGATTGCTATATAGGAGAAACCCTAAATGAGAAAGGGATTAGATCATGACAAGTGTCAAAATTTCATTCAATGAGATAAAAATTATCTAATAATATCTCTCTAGTTACAATAAAAATGAACTCCTAAGTTTTAGTTTAAGTGCATGAGAATAAATTAGACTAATAACCAATTAAAGATTAAGTAATTATTAGCTAATGCATGATTAATCTAACAAAGTATTCCTCCTTGAATGATTAGTCCTTTGATCACATAAATTTAGAATTCACTCGAAAACATCATTACAACTTTATAATAATCTTATTTTAGCATACCTTTCTCCATAGATTCATCTAGATCATGTTTTACTTTATTGTTTGTCTCATATATTATAGTTTACTTAGTTTCATAATATTTTTTCTATCATGTTTTATAATAATCTTATTTTATCATACCTTTCTCCATAGGTTCATCTAGATCATGTTTTACTTTATTGTTTGTCTCATATATTATAGTTTACTTAGTTTCATATTATTGTTGCTATCATGTTTTATGTAATCTCTTTGTGGTTATCAATCCCATATTTGTGTTCAAATAATTAGTATAAAATAGATTAATTTTCACTATTTTACTACTTTGTATTTGCTTACTTAATATTGTTAGAAGATTAATCTTTACTTGGTAAAGGTTATTCTTTATTTGTAATTATTTAGTAACTTGTAGGAATATTCCAAAGGAATCCCTACAAGTCTTTTGTCTTTTTGTCTTCTCACACATGTGTGAGGATGACTTATTTTTTAATTCCTTTATTAAGGAATATTTGTAACCACCTCCTTAAGAGGTGACACTTTGCACACACATAGATGAATGGTGGCATTCATTGAGTTGGGAGTTACATTCTAACTCCTCCTTCTCACCTCTACTTATTGAGGTGCCTCTCCTCTCATTCTTCATTATTCAAGCATGCAAGCTAAGGTTGAAGCTCTCTCTCTCTCTTTGTATCATTCTTAGGCATTTTGCCTCCATTCATAATATTGGGGTTTTTTCTTGCTTTTTCCCCTTATCAAATTCTTGTGTCTCCTCTTGATGGTGGTGGTGCTTGATTTGGCTACTCTCTCTTTGGTAATATTTTTCCTTCAAACAATGCTCATTGATTAGTTATTTCCTTTGTTCAATTTATTTTTCCTTTCATGGTATCAGAGCTTGGTATTACTAATATTTTGTGAGCTACATTGTTGAAGGTTTACCAGATTTAAAAAGCACAGCATTGGGGACACTCTAAGAGAAGAGGAGAAGAGCTAAAAGCTTAATCTTGTTTCTTGTTTGATATTTTTTCTTTCTAACCTTGTGCTGATTATTTATTTAAAGATTTCTAAGTTTTTTATTTTTCAGATCTGTTTGTTTTGCATGCATATTTAATCTTTTGCAATTTTTAGAAACCCTCAAATAAATGCCAACTCAATGAATGCCACCATTCATCTATGTGTGTGTAAAGTGTCACCTCTTAAGGAGGTGGTTACAAATATTCCTTAATAAAGGAATTAAAAAATAAGTCATCCTCACACATGTGTGAGAAGACAAAAAGACAAAAGACTTGTAGGGATTCCTTTGGAATATTCCTACAAGTTACTAAATAATTACAAATAAAGAATAACCTTTACCAAGTAAAGATTAATCTTCTAACATCCCCCCTTAAGCTTTACTTGAGGAGGTTACATCAAACCCTTCAATGGGTTGAAATCCAAGATTTTTACAATGAAAGAGAAATTTATCTTTACAAAGAGCTTTGGTGAAAATATCTGCAACTTGATCTTCACCTTTACAATACAAAGGACAAATTTTCTTGTCTTCAATTGTCTCTCTAATGAGATGTTGAAGAGCCATGTGCTTGGTCCTTGCATGAAAAATTGGATTCTTAGCCAAAGCAATAACACTTTGATAATCACAATATAAAGGAGTAGGACCCTTTTGAGGTAGACCCAAGTCTTCAAGTAATTTGCTTAACCATAGTGCTTCTTAGGATGCATTAGTACTACCTTTATATCCAACTTCTGTAGAACAATGAGACTTGATAATAATCACAATATTATTCTCACTATGCTTAATATCACTCATCAAAATGTTAGAACTAGAAGTGATAAATAAATCATCAACATATAAAAATAATAATCACATTTTCACTATGCTTAATATATAAATTTGGATCATTTTTACTTCTAATGAAACCATGAAATAGAAAGAAAGCATAGCCCAAATTATAAAATATCAATATATAGACATATAAATAATAGATCTAAGTTTCCTCTCACTACATCATTGTATTGTAAAGGGAAATTGTATCAAGATTAATAATAAAGGACATTGAAAAATTGGTCCTAAAGATGGTTTTTAAAAAAAACCATAATGCCTTCAATAAAATAATGAGACATAAAAGTTTCAAGAACTTGATCCCCATCAATTAAGAAAATAGATCTAAGTTCATCATAAATAAGTAAGTGCATACCATCAAAGTGGATGGAAATATTTTCCATGGGTCCCAAAAAAAAACTCCAATGAGACTTGATAAAATATATGATTGATTATAGATAGGGCTCCCTATGCAACATTACTGCAAATGCGTCTAGCGCATAAAATATATATAAAGGCTCCATTGAGACTTGAAAAAATGATTAATTTGCCAAAAATATATATAGATGGAATAAATCCATCAAGAAGGCAAAATTTACCAATAAGGCACAATATTAGATTAATGAGATACAATAAAATATCAAATTCCCTTTATCAAAACATACATGTAGTTGAGAAGGAAACACTAGGTTTGTTTTAAATATTTTAATAGATCAAAAATCCACAAATCAAGCCACCTTAAGTTATAAAAATTAATATTAAGAAAAAATTGTGATGGAATAATGAGAAATGCATACTATGAAGTGAACGATTATTAAGTATAAATAAGACATTAAGACAATATTCATGCATTCATGACTACATGAATATCCCTTTTTCATATTCCAAATATAATTGAATAAAACAAGTACACTATTATTGGGTTGATCAAGTCCAATAATAAAGTACTTGTGAAGTTATTTAAAAAAACAAACTTTTTATGTGAAGTAACATGTTGAGATGCACACGAATCAATAACCCATTCAAAAAGGTTTAGAAACATTAAAACTACATGTAAAAGCACGTCTAGATTGATTACCATTGTTATGAAACCGTTGATTATTTTGATTCATAGGCTTTTTCTCATTTTCCTTTTTAAAACAAGTATTTTTCCAATGACCATCCTTATTACAATAAGTGCAATGTGGTCTCTTAGAAGTGTTAAACTCTCCATGATCATTGCCATTATTATAATGGGATTTAGAATTATAATGTTGTTGTTTAGAATGAGGTTTAAATTTTTGCTTATGATTAGACAAAAAAGCATGTTCATTAGACTTAAAAGTACCAAACTGAATTAACTTAGCCTCTTCTTGCCTTAATAAATCGCGAAAAATATCATAAGTTAATTGAGTAGCTAAAGAAGGAATAGCTAATTGAGCATGAATATTAGTAATGAATTGTTGAAATTTCCTAGGAAGACACTTTTTAAGAATAAGATGAATTAATCTAAGATTATATAATTTTACTCCTAAACCATGCAATTGACTATTTAAAGCATCAAATTTCAATAAAAATTCATCCATAGATTTAAAATCAGAATACCTTAAATCTTCAAGTTGATCTTGAATTTGAATTTTTCTTGATTCATTTGGACTATCATAAATGGTTTTGAGTTTGTCCCATGCTTCATAGGCAGTTGTGCATGTCCCAATGTGAACATAAAGTTCAGGTGACATGGAGATACCTATGAGGCCAAGAGCTTCCTCATTTTTAAGATTCCATTTTTCAATTTCATCTTTGGATGCAGATGAACTTGGTTTAGATTTAGGATCTGTAGCTACATCTAAAAGATGTTTAAAACAAAAAATAAAAGACATATGAGTTTTCCAAGAATGATAGTTAGAACTAGTTAACTTAATTTTAGGAATTAAAGTTGACATGATTGTAATAAAAAAATCACAACTTTATGAGAAAAATGATAACTATTGTAAATACTTGCTTACCAAAAAAAACATCCCTCTCGATTAAAAAATCATCTCCTTATAGTTAGAGAAAAATAAACGCCTTGCATTTGTAAAATAATCAATATAAAAAGATATATAACTAAATAATAACATAAATTAGATTTTTTAAAAAATTATTTAATTGATTTCAATTTAAAATTAAATTAAGAATATAAATTATGAAAAATTACTAAAATTATATAATATTAATTTAAAACTAATAAATAAAACTACATATAAACTAATGAATATGAAATGAAAGATTTAAAAAATAAAATTAAAACCTTAAAAATAGGAAACTCTTTATTATATAGAAGATTCTTAAGAAAGAGTAAAAGACTTAAAACTTTAGCTTTATACGAATCTTTGTATAAAAATGAAACCCTTATCTTTTGAAAAAGATCTATACCTACATAAGATTCCTTACTTCTTTTTAAGGTAAAGGGCAGTCAAGAGATTTTTTTAAAAAGATTTCGAGGAGGCAACCGGCGGGAATAGGGTAAATTTAGGGTTTTAAAAAAAATGCCACCTCAAATAAACAAAAAAGGCAGACGGAGGAAAACAAAGAATGTAGGGTTTTGAAGATTAAAGCAAATAGATAAGGATCAGCGTAGGTGTACGAAGGGAGATGGAGGGTGAGCAGCGTAGGGAAGGTGCAGAGGTCAAGGATGAGGTCGCAGAGGCAGGGGGCAACACAAGCATAGAAGCCGTGAAATGGCAGAGAGGGCGTGCAACGGGGAGGCGTGTGGGAGTTGTAGGAGTTCAGCCTCAACAAGCCTTCAAAAGGGGTTGAAACCCTATTTCAAATATTTTTATTTGATTATTGATTAGTATTTAAAAACTTAGGAATTTTTTTTTTTTAACTTTGAAAAAGAAAAATAAATCATGTTTTGATTTATTTATTTTATTTTATTTTCAAAACTAGAATAAGGGTTAAAGCCCTTGAATTTATTTTTAAGAAATTACAATTTTTTACAAATTGTAAAAAAAATAGGGTAGTCTTTTTATTTAAAAAAAATTCTGAACTAGAGTTGGATTTTTAAAAAAAATGATTTTTTTTTACAAAATACAAAATAAAGTGATATTTTTACAGATTTGTACAAAACTAATGATTTTTAAGAAATGAAAATTGTAACATGCAAATAATGGATTTAAAAAAAAACTTCAACTATAACCCTTTTATTTGAGGGTTTCTAAAAATTGCAAAAGATTAAATATGCATGCAAAACAAACAGATCTGAAAAATAAAAAACTTAGAAATCTTTAAATAAAGAATCAGCACAAGGTTAGAAAGAAAAAATATTAAACAAGAAACAAGATTAAGCTTTTAGCTCTTCTCCTCTTCTCTTAGAGTGTCCCCAATGGTGTGCTTTTTAAATCTGGTAAACCTTCAACAATGTAGCTCACAAAATATTAGTAATACCAAGCTCTGATACCATGAAAGGAAAAATAAATTGAACAAAGGAAATAACTAATCAATGAGCATTGTTTGAAGGAAAAATATTACCAAAGAGAGAGTAGCCAAATCAAGCACCACCACCATCAAGAGGAGACACAAGAATTTGATAAGGGGAAAAAGCAAGAAAAAACCCCAATATTATGAATGGAGGCAAAATGCCTAAGAATGATACAAAGAGAGAGAGAGAGCTTCAACCTTAGCTTGCTTGCTTGAATAATGAAGAATGAGAGGAGAGGCACCTCAATAAGTAGAGGTGAGAAGGAGGAGTTAGAATGTAACTCCCAACTCAATGAATGCCACCATTCATCTATGTGTGTGCAAAGTGTCACCTCTTAAGGAGGTGGTTACAAATATTCCTTAATAAAGGAATTAAAAAATAAGTCATCCTCACACATGTGTGAGAAGACAAAAAGACAAAAGACTTGTAGGGATTCCTTTGGAATATTCCTACAAGTTACTAAATAATTACAAATAAAGAATAACCTTTACCAAGTAAAGATTAATCTTCTAACAAATATCACTTAAAGAAATTTAATGTTCATTTATAATGTATTTTGTTTGGTTAATATCATGTTCTTACACTTTATCTTTCTTCCCTTATGGTATTTTTCATCTAATTAATTTCTACCTTTTGCATACATGGTTCTTATATATGCATAGTTTCTCTACATTCTTAGCAACTTATTTTTGTATCTTCAATAATAACCTTCATTTCCCTAGTTTCCCCTTTCACTCTTCTCTTTCTCTTTAACCATTCATGATCATTCACCTATTTCCTAATATTTTCTTCTTTCATTACTTCCATCCCTTTTTCTTGAGCACCTATCATTATTTATAATACCTCCCATTCTCAACCCTCTCAATGCACCTAATTTTACCCTTTATATTCTATCCTCATTTTTATTCACAATTCTTCCCCTAATCCACCCCTTTCCTTTCATTTTCTCACCCATATTTTTTCGATACCCATTGTCTAAATATCCATTATGTTCTTCCAATAAATTGTATTCACCTTTTCCAATAAATTGTATTCACCTTTTCATATTAATTTATATTATCCTATATTCATTCTCTCTAAGTATAAATTTTCTTCTCTAGCTAGTCCACATATTCACCTTTACTAATTATGCCATATTCTCCTCATCTTTCTCCACCACTACTAGTGTAGGAGCACCCTCTTGGTCAACATGTTAAAAATTTGATTTTTGTATTATTTTTTGTTTTTTTCATGTGAATAAGGTTATTTTGGACCATTTATGATCATTTGGAGTCATTGTGGAAAGTTTGGAGTCAATTGGTCAAAAGATAAAAAAGTTGTTATTTGTTGTCAATGTTGTCAATGACAACTTTTCTATGTAAAAATGCCAAGTCATTTCAAAAGTTAGTTGGGATTGGTTTGTAGTTGGAAGGATGGTTTTAATAGCATAAATATTCCTTGTAAAAATTTATCCCAAGGTTGGGAAGGTTTGGAAAGAAATGGAATGAATAAAATACAAATTTTGCATGTCCAAAACAATGTTTTTCCCAAACCATTTGACTGTTATTTGGCTTTGTATGGACTTTAATTTGCATTTAATGATCTGAAATTTATTGGAGATGATATATTATTGAATAAAATTCTAAATTCAATTGGTTTGGTATATTTGCATCCATTTTTTAATAAGTTACACACAGTTTTTGTAAAAACTATCTAAAAGTTGTCGACACTAGGGTTTGTAGTCACATAGAAAACATCATAACTTTCATTTTATCCATTGGAAAAGGCTGAAAATTGATAGGAGGTTATTTCTTGGTGCCTTATACCACCATAAAATATTTTGGCTCATTATTTTTATCTGGGAAAAATATCTCTTCACTAGTCCGCTTTCACAATCCTTGTGATAGTCCAAAAAAACCCTCTTAGAAGTGATTGTTTGACAAAGTTTTTTTTGCAAATCATGGAAAATTATTTGGATTTTCATTTTTACATGTCTCTAGGGTTTGTTTAATTTAGGTTCATATTGGGGGCCAATTTCATTCACGGTTTTCTACTTGCATTGTAGGGGCATGTCATATTGCTATGCTTGTTTGAGTAAGGGTTCAACCATGGTTTCTTTCATTCATGGCAAAGTGGGCCTAGGTTGTGAAATGTGTAGAGAATTTTTTTTTTGAGGACATATGAGATGTTTATGAAGTATTTTAACAGGATTAGAGATCCCTTGAATCCAAGAACTCAATTGTGTCATGCCTAATTGCCCAATTAGGCCTAGTCAAAAGGAGGACAATATATGTTTGATCCTTTCCGTAAAAAGGAACCCTACCTAATTTTGAGATATGTGTATGAAGATCCAAATGGGTATCTAAAATGGGTCACCTTTTTTGTAGATCAGGTCTGCTCCAAAATTTATTCCCAAAAAGTCCTTTTTGAAAGGCTACAAGCAATAATGGTGGTTTGTGAAGGAAAGCCCATTGTTTGATGTTTAAAGGAACTAAGGTTTTTTGGTCACTATACAACCATTCTATGCATAAAATTGGTATCAGGGCCCACAAGATCTTGGCAGGAGCAATTAATTCTATTGATTGGCATTTGGTTAAGTATGTGTGTTGCAGATTGACAGGTTGATGAGAAGAGCTTGTATACCAAAATATTGGGCAAGGAAGAAAATAAAAGAAATGCATAGGTGAGGTATCATGAGAAGAAGGAAAGAAAAGAGAGAGGATAAAAATATACAGCAACAAACTTAGAAGGAAAGCATTAAGAAGAAAGATGGGCAAGGGGCATCATCATTATTAAATAAATTGTTCAAAGTGGCAAAGAAGCTACATGAGGAAGAAATGTAAAAGATGATAAAAGAAGAAGAAATTTCAGCCAAGAAAGAAAGAAATATGGAAAAGGAAAGATTATTTCGGACTACCTACAAGTCCAAAGGTAAATGTTTTCAAGTTCCAATCTTAGATATTCAAATGCATAACGTTGTTTCTAAATATATGGTAGATAAATTGGGTTTGAAAAGAATACAACACCCCACACCATATTTAGTGACTTGGCTTCAAATAGGTAACAAGGTAACTGCAAGTGAGCAATGTAAAGTTGAATTTCACATAGTAAATTATAAGGATGAAATAGTTTGTGATATTATACATTTGGATGTATGTCACATTGTGTTTGGAAGGTTGTGGCATTATATCAATGCAACAAAGTATAATAGAAAAATGAACACATATACATTGAGAAATGATAGGATGAAATATGTATTAATATCCTTGAGGGATGAGTCCATAGGAATTGAAAGCTTGTTGTTAAGTGAGAAGAAAAAAGTACAGCAGTATAAGGCAAAGAAAAATGAGGTAATGGTTGAGGTAATAAATTTTGAAAACATGTTGTTTGAAAACTCAATTGAACAAGAAATGGAAGAATTTTCTTTTGAATTTTCTCAAACTAATGAAATTAATTGTGACTTTGATGTTGAAGTGGGTGATTTTTAGGAAGAAGAAGAAGAGATAACAAAATAAGTTGTAGAGGACTCAAGGATAGTCTAAAGAGAGAAGATAGTCATGGAGGATAAGGAGATATCATGGTTCTCGATAGAAGAACCGAGAGATGAGAATTTTGATTTCAAGGAGAATAAAAGAATGGATGAGCAATTCAAAACTAAAAATGAATGGCTGAGTAAGGTTGAGGTGAAGACAAATATTTTGGAGAATAATGAAGAGAAAAGGATGGATGGCAAATAACATGAGGTGGATGAAGAAGTGAATTATGAAAATAAAGAATGTGATTTCTTTAATATGTTTGTTTCTTGTTCAGTTAAAGAAGAAAAATTGAATGAAAGAGAACATAAAACTCCAATTGAAGTCAAAGCTAAAGTTTGAATGAGGAGACAAACAAAAAACCATGGATATATAGCCCCTAGTTGGCCTTGGCTCAAGAAGCATGTTGTTGGATCAAAAATCACAAGTGCACTAGTTGATACAACTATAGTTGACATCCAAAAAAAGGAAAAAATGCAGACATGAAAAGTAATTGGAAGACAAGAAACAAGATTCCTATTTGAGGTGGACCTCAAATTTTCTCTTCCCTGGGAGTATGGTGCAGGAGCACCCTCTTGGTCAACATGTTCAAAATTTTATTTTTTTCTTATTTTGTGTCATTTCATGTTAATAAGGTAACTTTGGACTGTGTATGATCATTTGGAGTCATTGTGGAAATCTTGGAGTCAATTGGTTAAAAGATGTAAAAGTTGTTATTTGTTATCAATGACAAATTTTCTATGTAAAAGTGCAAAGTTGTTTAAAAAATTAGTTGGGGTTGGTTGGTAGTTAGAAGGATGGTTTTAATAGAATAAATATTCATTTTAATAATGGATCCAAAGGTTGGGAAGGTTTGGAAAGGAATGGAATGAAGAAAATACAAATTTTGCATGTCCAAAACAATATTTTTTCCAAAAAATCTAACTCTTATTTGGCTTTGTACGGACTTTAATTTTCATTTAATGATATAAAATTGATTGGATATGATATATTATTGAATAAAATTCCAAATTAAATTTGTTTGGTAGATTTTAATCCATGCTTGAATAAGCTACAAGACTTTTTTTGTAAAAATTGCCTAAAAGTTGTCCTAGGGTTTGTAGTCACATAGAAAATATCATAACTTTCGTTTTATCCATTGCAAAAGGCTAAAAATTTGTAAGAAATTCTATATTGGTTCCTTATACCACCCTACAATATTTGGGCTCATTATTTTTACATGGGAAAAAGATCTCTTCACCAGTACGCTTTCACAATCCCTGTGATAGTCCAAAAAACCCTCTTAGAAGTGACTGTTTGACAAAGTTTTTATTGCAACTTATGGAAAATGATTTGGATTTTCATTTTTACATGTCTCCAAGGTTTATTTAATGTAGGTTCATATTTGGGGGCCAATTTCATTCAAAGTTTATTACTTTCATTGTAGAGGCGTGTCATATTGCTATGCTTGTTTGAGTAAGGGTTCAACCATGGTTGCATTCATTCGTGGCAAAGTGGGCCTAGTTTGTGAGATGTGTTGAGAATTTTTTTTTTGAGGAAATATGAGATGTTTTTGAATTATTGGAATAGGGGTAGAGACCCCTTTAAGCCAAGAACTCAGTTGTGTCATGCCCAATTGCCCAATTAGGCCTAGTCAAAAGGAGGACATCCAGATTTTGAGCCTTTGCATACAAAGGAACCCTACCTCATTTTGAGATATGTGTATGAAGAGTAAAATGATTATTTTAAATGGGTCAAATTTTCTATATATCAGGTCTTGTCTGGGGGTTACACCCTAAAAAGTCTTTTTGAAATGCTACAAGCAATAATGGTGGGTTGTGAAGGATAGCCCATTGTTTGATGTTTAAAGGTACTCGTGATTGGTTGTCTAAGGTTGTTTGGTCATTATACACCCCTTCTCTACATCAACTACACAATACACCTTTTCCATCCAACTCTGAGTTTTATTCTCTTGTGTCAATTCCTTAGCCAATTCTCTCTCTACATAGTATATCTTCTCTATATCTTATTCACCTCTATTAAAACCTCAAGATATTTTCACCCTTCACTACTTATATCCATTTTTATTCTCCCATTTCACCACCTTGTAACTTATTTTATAATTTTATAATCTCATCAACATATTTTTCACATTGTTTTATTCCTCTCAACTCTACCTCCAATTCATTCGCACACTCTACTTTTACTCTCTTTTCACCATTTTCTACTATATCTCTATCCTATTCTCCCATTTTCACAAAACCTCATGACCCTAATAATATAACATAACCACCTATAGCACTCCACCTTCACTCATTCATTAATGGTTTCCACTCTATATCTATGATTTGTATAATATAATTCATGAAGAATAATATTCATTTACTACAAAGGATTTTCAATAATACCATGAATTGTAATTTGGTAATCCTAGAGAACACTTACAAAATTTTATGTTGAATGTCAATCACATAGAGAAAATGAATAAAAGTGTAGTGTCAAAAAATGTCATCGGTGACATTTTCACACTTGTTTGGGTCCTCCTTTTAAAATTGAGCTTAATGATGCCTCGACTTAGTGTTGTAATGTGTTTAACACACTCACATTAGGTTTTGGGCCCTTGTGAACTAAATAAACTTAATTTCACTTTATTTAAGGTGTTGTAAAGTGTTGTAACACACTTTTACACTTTTCTAAGGTTGTCATTATTAATTGGGCCTCTTTATGATTTAATTGGCCTTATTTTGCATCCACAAGCCTCATTTAATGTATCTTGTTGAGGATGAGTTAACATAAACCAACATCCAATCATAATTCAGGTTTTTTCAGGTTGTGTGGCCCATATTTGGTGGTCTGGGACTCATACACCACCTTGGGCATATGGGTTCCACCTAGGGTCTTGGGTCTTGATCTTGGTTTCATGCTTTTCTAAGTATTTTTTTATTTCATCCGATAAATTATGCCTGATGGGACTTATACACCACCTTGGGTGTATGAGTCTTGTGTGGCCCAAAATTAAAATTAATTCAAATTCTTGGTGGGTTTTATCTTCCTAGATCTGATATCGGCTTGTAGTGCTGTAATTTTAGGAATTTTGGCGTAATCAAGTATAAAAACAAGGTTCTTTCACTCATTTTCACATAATAATTTTGTGAGAGCATTCATACTAGCATAATTGAGTTCATAATAGAATTAAATAAAATTGAAGGCTATATTATCAAGAATTTTAGAGCATTATTCAAGCATCAAGCATCATGTCAATGTCTTCATGCATCATGTTTGTTTTGGAGATAACAATTGTGATGTAGGGTTTTATGATTCAAGCTAAAATTTCATTCAAGATCTATCCTATTCAAGAAAGATTCAAGATCTACATCCATTGGAGCCATCTCATACATGTTTGCAGCCTTTTATTTCTAGGGTTTGTTGAGTGGCAACATCTTATTTTGTTCATTTATCATTCTCCATTCCTATTTCATTTCATTTCAAGGTTTGGTTACCAAAATGGGGTTTGACCAAGGAAAACTCCTATCTACTAACAAAACAACATTTTCCCCTCTTTAGTGTGTGATTTAAAATTTTGGACTAAAGATACATTAAAGATAAATTTTGGAGAAAGTTGTCAAAGTTGTCACCTTGCATTGGAGATACTTGGAAGATTCATATAGGTTGCAAATCGGAGTTTCAGATCTCGAAATCAATTAGGAAGTGTAGATAAGACCTCAAAGACCATATTAAAATTTTGGAAGCTTTAGAAAACCGGTTTTGGTGTATGAATCCCAGTTTAGGTCAAAATTCAGGTTTTTATAGATTCAGATACTCGTTTTTCAAATTCTTGTTCCTACAAAGAAACCCAAATCCGAGACTTCTTCGCCCAACTTGGCATATGAGTCCCAGTCAGTATTAAAGTCACTATATTCAACATTTCAGATCTCCATACTGTCATCTTCAGATTTCCAAGTGCGCACATTACATCTTGCAATTTTATGTTCATATTTTCATGCATTTTTAGGTCATCTAGTTAAAGATTACATCATACTAGGTTTTGGCATTTTGAATTGCATTGCATTTGTCTTTCCAAGCCCTATCTTGGTGGTGAACCCCTCATTATTTTACAATTAGTCCCTATAATAACCCTATTGTAAGATCTCTTTCTCCTTTGCACACTTGAGTTTGAGATCTCAAAGGTTTGTTCTTGAATGAGAGTGTTGAGTTTTGTTATTCTAGGTCTCAAACCCTAGAACATCAAACTAAATTCTTCCTTTAATTTTAATGAACCTGCATTTAGAACATCATAATTCTAATTTGGAGTGCATCATCATCCTAGATCTTGCCTGCATTAGAATTTGTATTAGTTAATTGGCATTCTAGGGTTCTAATTTTGCATTAGTGAAAGTGCATATAGGTTGCATTTTTGCATCTCAAATCATTGAAAATGATATCAAAATTGCATTTTCACTTTAATTATAGATCTTACAACATAAAAAGCATAAAAATCAATTGATTTTTTTAAAAAAATTTGGAAAAAATCCTCACTGGGACTCATACACCCCTCTAAGTGAATCAATGCTAGTGTATTTTTTTCACTACATTTTACAGAATTTAATGATTTGTTTTTGTACTCCCATTTTTTGTGGATACTTTTTTTTTTTAGTTTCTGGAAGTTTTGTTATAGTCATTTTATTGTTCTTAGCTTATATTGAATTTTCATTTATCTTTCATTTAGTAGCCCTTACATGAGTATTTGGTGTCATATTGCTAATACTATAGTGAGATGAATTTTGAGACTCATGTCATCTTCCGGTAGCACAATCATCGTGGATCTTGTGTTTTCTATCTTGTTCACTCCTAGTATTGATGCTAGTAAACTAGGTATGGACCATAACCTTAGCAACTCTTTACCTTCAAGTAGTGTGACACATGTTTAAACAATGGTTGCTAGTGTTCCACAAGAAAACATAATTCAAATTCATGAAGACTTAGAAAACCTACAACATCAAGTGAAAAATGACAACATTTCAACTACTACCATCCCTACCATAGATAGCATTCATCACATGCTTGAAATTGAAGATGGACTTGACCTTTGTGAAAAAATAGTTCAAATCTTTGGAAAACACCTCACCTCAACCACTAGTTGTCCTTTACCTACAAGAAATTTCACAAGCCAAGGAGGAATTAAAATTCATCCTCCCAAAACTATTTCCTCTATTCCTACCTATACCAATCCTAAAGTTACAATAACAATGCAACAAACTAGTAATGTGATTCCTTCATTAGGTATTTATACTAGCATCCCTAGTACCTTTATGGTATCTCATGTTATATATCCTGCCACCTTACCACCTATAAGCATTCCATTCCCTTTTCCCTTGAACACATACACACCCCCACCATATTCACCTCCATCTCATAATACAAGCAATTACCCTCTCATAAATAAACTTTTGCAAACCATTTCATCCCTTCAAAAGAAAGTTTCCACCATCAATCAAAATCAAAATGGCCCACCTACATTATTTGAAAAGCAGCCCATTTTCCTTGGAGATATTGCGAACACGGATGCCACAAGATATAGAGGTGCCTAGATTTGAGAAATATGGGGGGAAAGTGATCCTTCTAACCATGTTACTGCCTATACTTCCTTATGTAGTGAATTTTTTCTTGATGATAAAATCTTGGCTAAGATTTTTCCTAGGTCCTTAAAAGATACTGCCTTGCAATGGTTCTCTTCATTACCAAACAACTCAATTCATTCATTCAATGAAATTTTTGAGGAATTTATAAACCATTTAAAAGTGCATATGGCTCCTAAGATGACCTTGGCTAATTTGATGAGATGCAAGAAAATAGAAGAATAAAAGATATCTGACTTTATCTCATGCTACCAATCACTTTATTCCCAAATCAATGTCCAAGTTCCCTACCCTCACCTTCAAAAGATGTTCATAGAGAATTTTCAAATTAAGATACAAGATAATCTTACCATGATAAAATTCCCCTCCTTCATGCACTTATGCACTGCCCTTCATGATTATTAGAACTCGGTTAGTAGTCATGATAAAAAGTCCACTTCTAGCTAAAGTGAGAAGTCTAAGTCCATAAATCAAAGAAATTACCAACCTTATAGAAAATAAAATAAGGGTTTCCTCCAACTAAATCCCCCTCAAAAAACCAATCAACAATTCAGTAGCCAAGTAGCTACCATAAAAGGAATGATACCCTTCAGCTATGGGGACCTGAAAAGGAAATTCACTCACTTTCCCGATACCCTTCATAACACAATGTCATAATTCTTAGAGCATAAAATGATTACCTCGCCTCTCGTTAAAACCCCCAATCCTAATAAACATCTACCTCTACACTTTAGATCAAATACTTATTGCCATTATCACCAAAAAAATGGAAATGATATAGAACATTGTAAGCATCTTAAACATCTTGTGCAAGACCTCATCGACCCCAATCGGATTTTCGTTGGAGGTGTTAATGATCAAGGAAATAATTTTGTTGCCCGTCCTAACCAAAACTTGTAAATCTTTACCAATCCCATGTCGAAACATAATATTTCATTTTTCAAAGATAGTGAAACTACAAAGGCTGATGTGATGAATGTTGACACGAATGATGAGAACATAGATACAATTCAACAATGTCCTATGGATAGTGATCAACAAGAAAAAAATCCTATCGATGGTTTGGTTGCATTGCTTGAAACTCAACATCATAAGGGCTAAACTAAAAAGTCTCTTGAGATTTCTTTCTCTTCACAAGATATACTTAAACATGCACTTGATGGTCCTCTTTACATAGCCAACCAAATATATGATAAACCCACTAATGGGATATTAATATATACCGTTTATGGAGAGAATGTGATCACTGAGGAATTCTTACTTTTTCATGAAATCTATCAAGAAATATATGATAAACTGAAAGAATGGATCAAGACGTATAATGGTTTATCTTGCCCTATGATGGGATCAATCATCTTACCTTAAGAAATAGGACTGAAAACATTAGATAACTCATCCCCCATCATCCCAAAACCAAACCAATTTCGTGTGAAGCTAGGATATCCATGGATTCACTCCATGAATGTAGTCCCTTTAGTTGTGCATAAATTCTTAAAGTTTCCCTTTGACAATGAATTTTTTATCGTCCATCATAGTGGCTTCAACCCTTTGTCTTCCTATGGAAACTTTTTATTAGATTTATTTTGGCCTAATCCTATAGAACCTATCCAACCACGAGAAGACTTCTATTTCAATTCTTACCAAAAGTTCAAAGGAAATAAAATACCAGAATTATCCCTCCACAACATGCCTACCACAGAGCCTACTGTCATTGATGAACCCATGATTGAACCTAAATACATTCCAAATAACCAAGACCAACCTAGAACATAGCCTTCACCTACTTCCTAAAAAGGACCAAGAGATAATGAAAAAAACCTCATCACACCTCCTACGATAAAACAAGTTTACAAGGTTAAAGAGAAAGTGGTTGAACAACCTCCCATCGTTCCTTCCATTCCTCCCCTTGGGGAAGAAAATAAACCTATGGTTGATCAACCCACTCCTACACAAACATAACTTGAAAATAGAACTAAAAGAAACAAAGGTGCTAGATAGCATAGGTGTAGACATTGTGCCCTTTCTTGTGGGTTAAATGAAGAAATAAAAAAATAAAATCAAGATCCTTACTTGATTGAAGAAATGTATGATGAGTCTATCCCATCCCTGAAATAAAAGATCATATAACGCAACCACAACAAGAGTTGAACCCTTCTTTAGAAACTATTATTTGACCTTTTTGTGATTAATTTAGATGATGATGACATTACTAAAATTGATGAGGAGGTACATAATGAATTGAATACACTATTTACCTCTTCTACTAGCTTAAACAACAATTCTCCTAGGAAGAGTGATGAAATTGGTGATGATCCTAGTTCAACAATTTCTATTGTCCCTTTGTCTATTTGTCCGCCTTCGACATACAATTCAAACATGATTGGGATGAAAATGATCTAATTTAGGTTGAATCACATGTGCCTTACTAGTCTCTTGCATATTTTTTATTTTCATTTCCTTTTGTGTGATTGCATGTGCATAATGTGATCCCCCATGATAATCTGATTGATTTTCTCTCTCTCTTTGTGGCATTCCTCTATCTGTACCTTCATTCCTATTTACATCATAAATATTTTATCTTTATATTTATCACTTTTCTTTGTCTTGTGTTTTCCTTTTGGGGATGACGAAAGGTGTTGAGACATTCATGTCTCTTCCATGTTGACCCAAAAGCTTTTCCTTTACTTTTCTTTATCTCTTTCCGTTGTCTTGTGTTTTCCTTTTCAGGATGACACAAGGCATTGAGACATTCATGTCTCTTCTATGTTGACCCGAAAGGATTTTTATTTTTTTTCACTCTCTTTATGTCATTCTTATAGTTCTATGTGTATTTGGTGAATGATGATAGTTTCAAGCTCTATTAAAAATGTTGTAGCAAGAACATACTGACCCTGAATCCATAGATCCCTTATGTGTTTGGTGTTTTCATTTTTGGGGCAACCCATTTTCCTTTTCATGACACAACTTCATTTAGAAACATATGAATTGGCATAGGGATTTCTAAGTTAGCTCTCATGTCCTCTTTATGTTTACATTTATCATTTGCTACTTTACAGTAATTTCTCACAACATGGTGTTTAGTAATTTATTTAAAGTGGGGGCATATATTGGCATTATCCTTTTGTATTGATCTTTTTCATGTTCATGGTGTAGTCTTCTTATTTCATGTGATGCATTTTTTTCATTGTGGTTGACATTGGGTGTGTTGTCCCTCAAGAGTGTGATCTCTCTTAGCATATCATATTCCTCATAGTGGATTGATGTGGCACACTCCATCCCCTAAGTTGTGAATCTTCTATTCTTTGATTGGTCCCCTCTTAGATACATTAGGAACAATTTTCCATAAGTTAGAAACCTTACATAAATTAAGAAAGACACCTTTGAATTTTCCCTATTGTTGCATTTGCATTTTCAGTTATATAGCCACCTTGCATAACATACTTTTCATGCCTGTAGAGCCATCTTGTTTGTTCATGAGTTCCAAGCATACAAAAAAATTCTTGACTCATGAAGCTTGAAGTTTTTTTTGTTCATGAGCTCCAAGCATACAATTTTTTTCTTGCATCATGAAGCTCGAAGATAATTTTTGTGTGGTGCCTTATCAAAGTTATCAGGAGGTATAACTTTGGCATGGTTTTTCGGGAAACCCAACCGAGGCATGAATTTCCCATAGCCACTTGTGCGTGAGTGTGAGCACATATAGGTCGTGTTTGTATGTGTCTCACCTATTTTTGATTCTCACCCAATGGATAGCTTGAAGTTTTGTTGCCTAAAACTGATTATGCATTTTTTGGACAAACAGTCGAAGCTTGATCTGACCCCTTTTATTTTTCTTTTCATCTTTGATAGTGTATCCTTGTGCCTTTATGATGCTATTTATATCATTTTCATGTGTGTTCTTTTCTGCCTATGTTGGTTTACCATGGGATCTTGGTCCTAGGGCCTTGATCACCCCTCTTGATCATTTTCATCCTATCTTATCGACATTAGTGCATTTTGACCCCTCTTGGTGCGAGTTCCATCTAATTTAGTGTTAGTTTGAAGAAATTTCATCCTCTCACTAAAGTGGGGGATAAATTTAGTGTTGGAAAATGTTGTTTGTCACATTTTCACACTTGTTTGGGCCCTCCTTGTAAAATTGAGCTTAATGATGCCTTGACTTAGTGTTGTAATGTGTTTAACACACTCACATTAGGTCTTGGGACCTTGTGAAATAAATAAACTTAATTTCACTTTATTTAAGGTGTTGTAAAGTGTTGTAACACACTTTCACACTTTTCTAATTTTGATTATTAATTAGCCTTATTTATGATGTAACTAGCCTTATTTTTCATCCACAAGCCTCATTTAATGTATCTTTTCAAGGATGATCCTGACATAAACCAACATACAATCATAATTTAAGTGTTTTCAAGTTCTGTGGCCTATATTTGGTGGTCTAGGACTCATATTCCACATTGGGCATAAGGGTTCCACCTAGGGTTTTGGGTCTCGATCTTGGTTTCACACTTTTCTAAGCATTTTTGAATTTGGTCCCATAAATTATGCCTAATGGGACTCATACACCACCTTGGGCATATGAGTCTCGTGTGGCCCAAAATTAAAATTAATTCAAATTATTGGTGGGATTTTATCCTCCTAGATCCGATTTCATATTGTATTGCTGTAATTTTAAGAATTTTTGCATAGTCAAGTATAAATACAAGGTTATTTCACTCATTTTCACATAAGAAATTTGTGAGAGCATTCATACTAGCATAACTGATCTCACAAGATCATTCAAGTTTTTACAAGATCATTCAAGAACATTCAAGGTTAGATTATCAAGCATTTTAGAGCATTATTCAAGCATCAAGCATCATGTCAAAGTCTTCATGCTTCATTCTTTTTTTGGAGCTAACAATTGTTATGTAGGGTTTTATGATTCATGCTAGCATTTGATTCAAGATATACATACATTGGAGCCATCTCATACATGTTTGTAGCCTTTTATTCCTAGGGTTTGGTGAGTTGCAACATCTTAATTTTTTTTCATTCATTATTATCCATTCCTATTTCATTTCATAACAATTTTTTATTACCAAAACGAGGTTTGACCAAGGAAAACCCCTATAAACTAACAAAAAAAAATTGTTCCCTCTCTTTCGTGTGTGATTTGTAGGTTTAGGTTGAAGATAAATTAAGGAGAAAGTTTGGAGAATGTTGTCAAAGTTGTCACCTTGCATTAGATATACTGAGAAGATTCCTACAGGTTGCAAATTAGGGTTTCAAATATGGAAATCAACCAGGAAGTGCAGAGTAGACCTTGAAGACCAGATTTAGATTTTGAAGCTTCAGAAAACCCTAACTGGATCCATACACCAGTTCTGACATATTAGTCCTAGTTTAGGTCAAAATTTAGGTTTTTACAGAGTTGGATACCCATTTGCTAGATTCCTATTCCTAAACAAAAACCCAAATTTGGGAATGATTCGCCCAGCTTGGCATATGAGTCCTAGTTAGCATTAGAATCACTATTTTCAGCATTTGAGAGCTCCATCTTGTCATCTTCAAATTTCTAGGTGCACACATTACATCTTGCAACTTTTTGTTAATATTTTCATGCATTTTTAGGTCATCTAGTTAAAGATTCAATCGTACTAGGTTTTAGCATTTTGACTTGTATTGCATTTGTCTTTCCAAGCCCTAGATTGGTGGTGAACCCCTCAGTATTTTACAATAAGTCCCTAGAACAACCCTATTACAAGATCTCTTTCTCCTTTGCACACTTGATTTTGAGATCTCTAGGGTTTGTTTTTGAATGAAAGTGTTGTTTTGTTATTCTAGGTCTCAAACCCTAGAACATCAAACAAAATTCTTCTTTTAGAAATGTTAATTAATTTTTTTTGTAAAATATTAAAAAAAATATATATTTCGTTGTTTAATTTATTTTATCTTACCATTACTATTTTTGATAACATGTGTTGTTTGTCTAATAGATCATGTTTCATTGGATAAGTCTTAAATAATAATAAAAATAATTAAGTGTTGTTAGTACTACATTATAAACTAATAGTAAGGGGGCCTTTCAAGACCCTACTCCACTAATGGTAGATGTATCTCCTTCTTTAATAACTAAATTTAATACAATATTTCATGCTTACAACACATGTCACAATCACAAGAATGTTACTGATCATACACCTCTTCATTTGATGAACATCAATCTTCCCCTTCACCACATATTCATACTAGATCTCCTAAATACTATGGATATATGGAACAAATAAATGTAATACAAGAAATGATTTATGTATAAGACTTATCAAAAACTTATTCATAGAGATATTCTTCAATAAGATATATTAAATTTTTATGTCTATCCCTACATATAGTTAACTTGAAAATTACTTCAATCATTGTGTTGTAACAAGATAATCTATTGTTTAATGAAATTTCACCTATATTTTTCATGTAAGAATATCTTCCATTAATTATCATCACAATGCATAAAAAAAAGATGATAAGATAATTATTATAAATAATGTGTCTATAATTGAAATTTATAGTACCAATTTTTGCGATATGTCCACATTGATTATTCAAACCTAAAAAAATAAATTGGCTATTAATGAATTTGACTATCTACCAAGGGTGTGGGTAGCTAAATAATACAATATTATGGACCATATATACACCCCTTATCTTGGAGGCTTAAATCACTACTCAAAATTAGCTCTATTCTACCACTTGGAAGTACATTTTGAGTACATTTTTGAGCCTAACGAATATTTAATATACCAAAAACATGATTTAACTGAAACATCTAATGCTAGGATGAAAAAGGTTGTTAGAGAGACCTATCTATACCTCAAGGGTACATGAGACCAAATTCATAAATAAATGAGAAAAATATCAAACAAATAGAAGGATAGAGTAACCCACTCTCCACCTTCACTTCCCCAAGGTATAAATTTTTTGCAAGCTTACCCAAGATTGACAAGATTCTACTTCAAGGAGATGTATATTTTGATTCAACCCCTGCTCTTTATACTCTACCAAAATATAAAATTTTAGGTTGTCCACAAGGGTGATCAAAATCCTAGGTAGGCCTCTTAGAAGGAATAATCTAAGTGCTTATGATCACCCAAAACCACATGAATTACAAAAGGAGAATATACACACATTGGGTTCCTTAGGATAAAAATAAAAGAAAAAAGAGTAAGTAATATTTTTAATCCTAAAAATCATACAAAATAATAAGAGGAGACTATAAACACCACTCACCAAAAGACATAGAATATAAGTTCTTTTTCAACTATAATTTTAGTGTAGCTAAAATAGTGGAAAAGAAGAAATTTAGACAAGCATAAAATTACACCAAATAGATCACTAGTTTGATTAGTCATTTTGGATAGACATGAATAGTTTCACAAATTTATTAGAGTTATAGATCAACATAGAAATTTAGCACGAAGATAATGAAAAATGAAAAGAAAATGAAAAATAAGTAGAAGTGAACCTACATAGAGTGGAGGCATCGAATATGAAAACCGACAAGTTAGAAAGTCACAAAGACACTAATCTATAGAAGAACCAACTCATAGAGCGAAAAAAAAACTATGTAACCACTAAAATATATAAGAATCACTATATGTAAGAATTGAATCTGGAACTCACATAGAACAATAGATAGATGCTAGCAATTCTTTGACAAAATAATAAGCACTTATAGGAAAATGGTATAAATAATTTAGAAAAGTAGGATAGTAGATAAACAAAAGTGAAAAATCTAAACATATAAAAAACATAGAAAACTAATAAAAATTCCTAGGCATGAAAATTTTGAATGGTAGGACAAAGGAACTCATTCATATATGTGCTAATACATGTAATAACTAGTCCATAATGTGTAAAAATTGATTAGAATGAGAGAAAAATACCTTCAAGAAAATGTGATATTCTCCAAATAGGGGGTTAAAAAAATAGGAAAAAGATATGCAAAATGTAAGGAAGCTAAGGTAATAGCTTCCTACACTAATATTTAGAGGAGAATAATGCAAAAAATTTATAGATCTTTAATAAATATCATGCATTTCAAGTGTTGGGGGCATGTACTCTCATCGGCTCAATATTTTCACCTACTCTTCAACAAAGTCAAACAACAAGAAGGTAAATGAAAAAATGATTACAAATTACTTCTCTTTTTACTCTTTTATATGTTATAATTAGGGTTTTACTATATTAAGGTTAAAGGTGCTTTTCATTCAAACTAGCATACCAGGGGATAGCGAAATCCATTTTTTATGCCATTTGTTGCGTTGAATTCATGATTTCATTCATGTTCTCATAAAATGTCTATCACTATGTAGTATGGTACTTGAAAATACCCTATGATATGAATTTTCCAATTCGATGCAGTTAGATTGCTACCTTCATTCCACCTCCATAAAGAAAGTGAAATCAATGGGGGGCATACATCTATCCTCAAATTTGATTTCTAGAAGAAGTTAGATAAGATGATTTTTGGAAAACTAATGAATTTGTGTTGCAAGATGTGGTTCCTAAAATTGAAGTTTTGCAGATAGCTATAGTGGGGGCTTCATTCTCCCGCATTATGAGTATCCTTTTTTTTTGAAATGAAGTTCATTGTTTGGATTCCTTTAGCTTACATATGCACGCAAAGTCATATGGGCGCTAAAGTCAGGGCTAGATGTAATGACAAAAAAATTACTCCCTTCTTGGAGATAGTGCAATTTCTCATTTAATCTGGACCTATTTTAGTATGCTTGCATTAAATACCCTTTATTTCAGATTTCAAGGCTTATTTTGACTAAAATCTTGAAAAAATCAACAAAAGCATAAAAAATTCTAACAACCCACCCTGAAAAGCTAGGGTGGGACTCATTGGCCACTTCTGGTGTATAAGTCCCCCTAGGTGGGACCCATACGCCAAGAGTGGCATATGAGTCCCATTTGGACCCCTTTTAGGGTTTGAGAAATAAATTCAAATTTTTGGTTGATGTCGGCTTTTGAGATCTAAATAATGGAAAATTAGGTGTATTGCCTATATATGCAAGCTTCTAAGCCATTATTTTCAATTTCAAGAAGAGAAATTTTAAGATCTAAGTATCCACAAGCATTCAAGAATTATTCACAAGAGAATTTAAAAGCAAGTAATCAACAAAGTTGAAGCCTTGGAGCAGTAGTATTATTTTTTTACAGGTCTTCAAGCTCACTCTCATCCAATATCTAGCATTGTTAAGGGTTAATTATGGTTTCCTATGGTGAATCATGATGGAATCTATGTTGGGGAGATGCAACTAGCCATCAAGACAAGAATAATGACTTTTTTCCTAAGTGATTCCATCCTCCATTATCACTCTACTTTCAACCTAATAAAGGTACATGTCTCATTGTGGCTTATTAGGGTGATTAGAGATCTCCCAAAGTGAGTTATTCATGTTCATGCTTCATTCATGCATCTCATTCTAGTGCAATCGAATAGGGTTGCATTACATTTCAAATTTCCTAATCTTAGATGCACTTAAGGTTAGGGTTTGTGTTCACATTTACATTCAAGATCCATTATTTCTATCAAGGTTTAATTACCAAACTAGGGGTTTTACTAAGGAAAACCCCCCATAAACAAATCATCTCTATATTTTGTTTTGCAAGTCTTTTTACAACTTCAGATCCAAAAATCAGTTTAGGAAGAAAGTGTATAGATTGGAGTATAGATTTGGACTTTGAATTCTTGAAAAAGTGAAATGAGACTGATACACCAGAAGTGGTGTATGAGTCCCACTACAAGCAAATTTCTATATTTTTGAAGATTATGAGTCTACACTGTTAGAAACCTATTCTAGTCCAAAAACCCTAGACTAGGGCTTATACACCAAAACTGGTGTATGAGTCCTATTGTGCCTTTAAATAATCATTTTTTAGCATTTCAGAATTGATTCCAAGTTCCTTCAAATTTCTAGGTACACTTCTTTTTTCCAGTTTGTTGTTCACATTTGTACTCTTTTTTAGGTCATTTAGTGAAGTTTTGCATTACATTCAATTTAAACATTAGGTCTTGCATTTCATTAGTCTTTCCAAGCCTTAGATTGGTGGTGAACCCTATTGTATTCATTAATTATACCCTAGGGCACCCCTATTGTAGATCTCTTTCCCACATTCCTATCCTTGGTTTGAGATCTCTAGGGTTTTCCTTGAATGATATTGGGAGAAACTTGGTGCTCTATGTCCTAATTAAACCAGAGAGGCATCCATTTTTCCACCAAAAAAAAATCATCACCTCTTTCACAAAATTTATTTTCATAGAATTACTATTGCACTCAATAGTGCATGCATCAATCTTATACGATGTGCCATATCTAACACCTCTAACAATCACCATTGCACCTCTAACCATCTTGCATCCTGCATTAGAGAATACTACCTACACACATACATCTATTAGTTTTCTCATAGATAACAAGTTTCATGCTAATCTAAGGATATGCAACACACCATTAACCCTTTTTATTCTACCATCAAGAAACCTGATTATAAATTTACCATGACCGTAAATATTTAAACAAGAATCATCACCCAAGTACACCTTACCTAAATCAATATCTTCATATTCAAAAAACCAATCTCTCTTAAAGCTCATATGGAAAGATGCACCTGATTCAATTAACCATGCATCATTACCTGCAAGAGTTTCTAAAGCTACAATGAATGCATTGCCATATTTCTTCTTGGACTCAAAATTAGAATCAAATTTCTTCTTTTTCTTCTTTACAGTCCTTACGAATATGTCCAGGGTTACAATAGTTCCAATAAATAAATTTGGAATTTCTAGGAGATTTGGATCTCCCCTTTGACTTGGATTTATTACGCTTCTCATTCTTCTTACCTTTTTTCTTAGGTCTTCCACGAACACTTAGGGCTTCCTTGGCACTAATGGATACCTTCCTCCTCATCTCTTCAGAAATAAAAGAACCCACCACATCTTTAGTCTTCAATATAACAAAATTAATTGCAATAGCCATAACAAGTTAATCCCTCGAATCAGACAAAGAACTAAGAAAGATCTGACATTTCTCCTCCTCATCCATTTTAACACCAACAGATGCCAATTGGGCCACTAACATATTGAATGCTTCCAAGTGGTTTGTAATGCATCCACCCTCCTCCATTCTCAAGGAATATAATTATTCCTCAAGAAAATCTTGTTCACTAAAGATTTGGCTTGATACATCTCACCAAGCTTCTTCCATAGTTTTTGTGAAGAGGTATATTCATGGAATCTTATTAAAATATAGTCTACCAAGCACAATTTGATTATACCCTTTGCTTTATGGTTCATAACTTTATATTGAGTAACTTAAGTAGACTCTGTAGGCCTTGAGACATTCTCGTCAACATCATCCCACAAATATTAATCTATCAATAGATCCTCCATCTTCAACTTCCACATTTCAAAATTATTTCTAGAAAATTTATCCACATCTATGCTCCCTGATGAACATGCCATCTAAAAAATCCTATAACTAGATCACAAAGTGTCTTCTACACAAGCTCCCACTCAAATCAGGATTAGTTCAGAAAACCCAACTACTGATGAACAAATGGATGGTCGAAATAGGTAAACAAGTAACCCAGATGAGGGAACAACGCTTAGAATTAAAAAAAAGGTTCCTGGAATAGGGTAATGACAAGAAAACGAAGGTCAAAAAAGGTTTTTTGGAAGGATAGGGTCACCCCTTTAGGGCAAGGCCACCCCTTCTGGACAAGGTCGCCCAAACTTAGGGCAAGGCTGCCCAAATAGTGGGCAAGGTCTTCCAAGTAGGGGAAACTAGCATAAGTTTGACTTAAGCAAGACAAACAACAGTCGAGGCAGGAGGGATAGGTCGCCCCTTTAGGTGAAGGTCACCTCTATAGACTGATCTAAATCGAACTTAGTCAAAAATAGTGATGGCAAAGGATGAAAACAAGAAGTAAAAATCCAAAACTGATTGACAAGTACTAGTTTTTCATAAGAAAACACTTCAAACAACACAAAACTAGTTCTAGTGTTAAGGGTATGGTCAGCACGGTTCTCTAACTAGGCTAAACAAGGTTGCTAAAGGTGTCCTCGATATATGCACAGTACATGGGGTCCAAACTGTGAACACCAATCTGTCACAAGTGTGAGTCGGGAGCAGCCAATGAGAGATTGGGAGCTCATACCAACTCTTCACATCTATCTAGGTATCACCCTAGATTTGATGCTTCACTAATTACGATGCAATTGGATTGAGTTATAGATTTTTCCTCCCCCCTTTATATCCCCCATTGGTACGCATGGTTGGGACATCCCTTGACTAGGTGATGAAATCCCCAAGCAAGTCTCGCTAATAAAATGAAAATGGGGGAAAAAAATAAGTGGAGTATAATTTCTCTTCACCCAACATCACCAAATGGTGCAAGGGGATTGGATACATCAATAGTCCACTCCAAACACCACAAGAAGATTCTTTGATCTTTTAATTAGTCTTATGTTCCTAGTTTAAAGAAAAAAAAAGCACAAGACTAGTTAAACATAGTTTCTCCACCTAGAATACACCTGTTAGTAGTTTTGTTGTCTGTCTTTGACAAGCAGATTCTATTTTTGGGCATGGCCACCCTTTTATGAACTTGTAGACAAATAGAGGTCAATAAATAGTGAAAATAAGAGCAAAACAATTAGTTGTTTGGGCAAGGCCACCCCTCTTGGGCAAGGTCACCCCTCTATGAACCTATAGAAAAACAATGGTCATAAAATAGTGAAAACAACAATAAATTAGTTTGTTGTTTGGGCAAGGCCGCCCCTCCTAGGCAAGGTCACCCCTTTGTGAACTTGTAGCCAAACAAGGGTCAAAAATAATGAAAAAATAGAAAAATAGTCTACTGTTTGGGCAAGGCCACCCCTCCTAGGCAAGGTCGCACCTCTGTGAACCTACAGACAAACAAGGGTTAGAAAATAGTGAAAACAAAAAAACAGTCTTTTGTTTGGGCAAGGTCACCCCTCTGTGAACCTGCAACCAAATAGGGGTCAAAAAATGGAGAAAACAACAACAAAAGAGTCTGATGTTTGGGCAAGGTCACGCCTCTAGTCCAATATCTGCAAAACTTCAAAAAATAGAAAACATTAATATAATGGACCCATGATGTGAGTCCCACCGGGCATGCAACAAATGTGATAAGGAGAAATACACTAATCTAAAAAAGGAAAATGAAGTTGAATGCAAGATAAGCACATAACACCTAACACCTCAATCATTAGCCTAGTTGGGTTCAAAACAAAGAAATTTGAACATAAAAACTGATTATACCTTGTCTTGAATTGATCCTTTGGTTGGCCCTTGATATCATTTTGATGTGTGCTCCTTGGATGATAGACTTGCAATGATGGTGATATATGGATGATTAATGGAGGTGGGTGAATGCAATAATGGATTCTAAGATGAAAATGCAAATACTAAGAGATTTCAATAAATGACTAAGATGGCTTAAATGGCTTGAGAGCATAAGTTTGGTATGAATGCACTAACTCCTCAATTAATGAGAAGAGGGAGGTATTTATAGAATAAATTGAAATCTCTAGAGGATTCAATGGTCAATATTGAGCCACCATAGCCAAGATGGAGGGCTATGGTGAGCTGAGGACTCACAAGCCCTCACATCTTGCCATGTGGCAGGTGAAGTGTCCAAAGGACAAGGTAAAATGCTAAGGGTGAAGTGACATGGAAAAGATCATGTGGTCCCAAGGTACTTGAAAATACCTTGGGATGAGAGAGGATCTCCACAAAAAGTAATCCTTTGTCCCCAAGTGGGGCTGAAAGTGACAAGTGAGGACTTTTAGAAATTCCACCCTTGTCACCATGGGCATTGGAGATGGCCTTGGAGGAATAAAAGTAAATTTTTAATTTAATTTTTGGAAGAGACCAAAAGGTAAAACAAGATCCCCCTAAAAGGGGTCTTTGTCCAATGGGTACGATGTGACATATGAGATGTCATGGGGAAGAAAAATGTATCGGGGGAATAAGTGTGAATTTTTAATTCACATGGAGAAGAGGTCAACCCAAAAAAGGTAAGTACCAAGAAGGTTG